>CABFOQ010022083.1:0-35435 GCA_900660455.1 Gephyroberyx darwinii | reverse complement strand
CTCTCTCTCTCTCACTCACTCTCTGCACTCATTGAACTCTCTTTCTCCATTACTTTCTCTCTCTCTCTCTCTCTCTCTCTCTCTCTCTCTCTCTCATCTCCCACCTGTCTAGATTGCCATTGTATCAGTACATAAAGACTACAGAAAACATGCCATGGCTAGAGTGGTTAAATGTGAAAACAGTTTGCTGTGTACCACCACTTCGCTGAATCACAGTAGGGCTTATTGTGGATCGGAGAGTTTGCCACTGCTGCATGAAACGCTGGTGAAAAGCAACAGGTTACTACAATGGTCTGCAACACTTTCTCAAGTCAGAACTTTGTGTCCTCTCTGTGTTATTATTTTCGACTTGTTGGCTTTATTTTAATGGAAACTGGATAAAACTATTATCTAGACCCACAATGTTAAGCGGGACCTTCGCCCTGACACAATAAAACTGAACAAAGTGTTTGCAAGTTCACCTATTCACTTTTAGCCCTCCTGGCTTTTCAAATTTACATTTGTGTGGATGGTAAATGCTGTACAAGATAAGGGCGCCGTTTCAGACTACTGGGATGCTCTCCATTTGCTAGCCCCTCGACTTAGGGAAAGTGGGAACAGTGCCATCTAGTGAGATACAAGTGAGAGCACGTTTTGCCCCTTCTAGATTGTCTTGCCATAGTTCCTTTTAAACTGGATAAATTGCATATGAATAGGTACACACAAGTATTTTATTCCATACATAGATCCTATTCAGATCCTCAATGATTGGACAAGGGAAAGGAATGGGCTCTAAATCATTGGAGCACAGAAACATTAAGGCAGTAAAGGCAGCTTAGTAACGGCTGCCCTGGAGCAAAACCTCCCAGTGTGACTCGATCTGAACATAATGTTGACAATGTCTGTTGCTTGGTAATCTAATTGCCCCCCTGACCCAGACGGCCCACTCCTCTACCTCGTTAATACCCCACCAGCACCCACAAGGGTCGTTCATCTTGCACTTCCCTTAATCTAATTCACCCCAAATAATTTCATCATGACCCCTGACCCCGTGATTGATTGGCTGAACTATCAAGATACCCTATTGAGAGAGGTGGACTCATTAATAACACTGACAGGGAGCCAATCAGGAAGGAGCAAGGCAAGAAGGTTTTTGTTATCGGGAATGTCTGAACCTGAAACAACCAATAAATAAATTCAGCATTAAAAACAAGATTCGTTCGAAGACGGTTTGTCCTTAAGTTAGCGAAAAACAAGAGATTCTCTGTTCCACAGTTTGCTGCAAGGCAAACAATGTTCTTCCAAGTGACCGAGTGGTGAATGGTGTGAGGAGGGATGAGAGGAGAGAGTGATGAGGGTGAGCTACAGGGTCAAGAATGCATATTTGTGGTCTGCCAGCCTGGGTGTGGATAATGGCTAGTGAGAAGTCAAGAACCATTTAACTTGCTCCCCCATTTGGCTAATTTAAGGCCTCCATTTAGATTTTGTCTTTTGGGGCTACTTAAGATAATTCTCTCTTAATTGAAACGGACCGTGTCAAATTGGAAACTCATTACGATCTTTAAGAAATGATATCTCCCACCATACCAATGCATTACTATTGAGTGGCTCCTAAAGAAGGATGTGATGCCTTCCTTCATGTATAGTACGAAGACAAGCAACATTATGTACCTCTACCGGTGAACATAACATTCTGACAAAACTCTAAATAAAGAGCCATGATTATTTGGAGTAGACAAGCCGTGCCTGCCAAGATTCCTCTGTACTAATACAGACATGATCCCTACAAAAAAACTGATATCTACAAAAAGATGATTATCAGTGAGATAAACTATGATGCATGGCATCTGTGTATCTATCGCTCCAGTATGACTTCAGCGTGGCTTCACTAGATGTCTATCTCAAGAAATATCAAACAGAAAATTACCCTTTTAGGGATTTCTCATCTCCATTCAAACTGTTTTAGTGTAACCAAGCTAAATGATTATAATATACCACATCATTCTGAATTGAGTGAAAACACAGCATATCAAAGCTCGAAGGCTATGGTAATTATACTGTGATTTCATACAACATGATTCTTACACATTGAGTGCTCTGCAGCTGTAATTGCATTGAGGTGTTGAGTAGATGTTATTAACTGCTTTCCTCTCAAGAGAGATAGAAGGCCTCGGTTTCCCATGTAGCACACTGTGGAGGGAACCACAGCCAAGGATTACTGACAGCAGGCGCTAAAACAAGTGTATTATTCACTTTGTGCTTGAGTGTGTGTTTATGTTACTGCGTTTGTGTGGATGAGCGCATGTGTGTTTGTGTGTGTTGTATGTGCATGCCTGATACAACCTCTACTCTCACCAGACTGGACTCTGCTCGCCACTCTAATATCCAAGTCAAGCTGGCGGCAGTGATATGAGTAATGCCTACTATCACAGAGGAGCAGGGAGTGGGACAATTGGCTTGTCAAGTAATAGCCACTTGACAAGTTCTCAAAGGAGATCAACTATAGTCAGTGTTTGGAGCAAAGCGCTGCTACAAGTCTGTATGCATGGCGCATAGCAGCCAGAACCACGCTCGCCTGAAAAAAAGCCCTCTAATGGTCTTGGTCTTGGCTGGTGATGTTATGTCCTCAACAATCATCACTGATTACATGACAAATTATTAAGTTTACATGATGTGCACGGGATATTGGCCCATGACTGTATGGGCAGCTAACACACCAGTCACACCCCAGTGCCGCTATTTAGCCATCTGCTGAAAACCACGATTACACCATAACTCAGCCATATGCTGATGTGGCAGGAGGTGGAGGTGAGGTGGAGGGAGGGGACATCATAGAAGGTAAATTAAGAGGTGAGGTGCGGACATTTGGAGGGAGCAGGTCTCTGCGGTGCAATGGGATTGAGTTACAGCCTCAGCCAGCTACACTCTCCCCCTACCAGATGAGGCTGGCTGCATCGACACAATGGTGTGACAATATTACAGGCAGGGAATGCAATTATCAGATCTTAATCGGCTGTAACTCACCCGTCATCCATGTCCTTAATATGCGGCTTCTGCGTTTCGGTGAGCCTAGGCACGGAAAAGACCGCCGACGTTTGATCCAGCTCATAGACGTTGATGCTTCTTAATTATTGAGACAATGGAGTGGGGAGCGGGCGAGCTAATGGAGAAAATACTGGCTGGCCGGGTTAATTTGGGGTTCATTGAATTACTACTGTGAATTAGCGCAATGTCGTAAATTACAATGGGCCGGTAATGAAGAAATGGAAACTTTGGGAAAAGGAAGCGTTCTGCAGCAACAGCAAAATATACCTCCTCCCAGGTAATTAAATAAAAGCACAGCCCACAAATTAGAAAGCCTTTTGTATTCTGAGAGGGGAGGCTATTCTGTGGGCTGTAAAAACGGGAATGACCTGCACATGGCCTGGAGGGAGGAGAGGGAAAGGACAGGTCTCTGCTGTATAAACCTATGAACACTTAGAGAAGGAGAAAGAGAGAGAAAGAGAGAAAGAGAGAAAGAATCACACACTAGAGACAAAAGTGATATTAAAGGAAGAAAGAGTAGCTAAATGGAGGACAACAGTAGGGCAAATTTTATTGGTCGAATTTGAGACAAGAGGAAAGAGGTATCATTGGTGGAGGAAGCGATAAGGATAAGCTAAAGAATGCAGAGAGAAGTGTGACAGTGGGTGGGGGTAGGGGGTAGGCGGGGTAAGCAGGGGTGAGACAAATTTCACTGCACCCCATTTCTCTCTGACACCCTTCAGCCCATCTCCCAGACCCATCCATCTTGGATGACAATAGCGTCCTGATTTGCATACCAAAACCGCTTTCCGATACGCGCCTTCCAAGTCGTTGCGAGAGATTAGAAAATATTGACAATTATTGACAAAACCCAAAGGGCCCGGGCAACAGTCCATCTGGAATATTGCATCTACCATTTTATTCTCTTATTTGTTCCTTTCTTCCTTCTTATGAGGGCACGTTATTGACTTGAATATCTGATCGCCATTGCAGTGGCTTATGAGCACAGTTGGGATGTGCACCGCGCTGGCCTGGTGTGGGAGTGGCTCTTGCATTGGATGAGAAGTTGCGTTGTTATTGCTTGTTTGTAAACATTTCCCAATGACACAGACTTTAATTAAGATAATCATCGCTGTGACGTCCCGCATGGCACTAGAGTGGGGCCTATGCAGATTAGGGCCTGCTCTATGCAATCCCCTTGTGATCAATCATTCTACTTACGGGGAAACCTAGAGATTATAAATACATGAAATGCGTGGCATAAAGGAGAGGATAGGGATAAAATAGAAGAGCAGGCCAGAATTAAAGGATTGAGAAACAGTTGCTAAGATATTAAGGAGTATCATCAGGGTAGAATTCACGCTGAGAAGCAAGGGAAATCAATACTATTAATTGAATAAGACAGACACCATAAGGCAAGTAAAAAGTTATTAAAAATCATAAAATATGATATGAAACTCAGGCCAAAGGCTGGTGTTAGTATATGGAACAAAGTTAGAGAATGCATTGCTTTCCTAATGAGGAAAGAGGAACTAGGAGAAAAAAAGATAAAGGGTTTTGAAGAGGTCGTCCCTATGGATGAGGTTATGATTATAAATAGAAATGTCCGAGACCTGAATCTTAAATACCTTTTCCTGTCTCCAGTTCCCAAGTTTCTCATGTCCCAGCTATTTGTTGTTGCTTGTAAATGAGAACGCTGTGCACCTCTGTTCTGTCCTGCTGTAATTAATAGACAGGGAGATGACGAGGAGGTGGAGGATGAAGAGGAGGAGGAAGGCAAAGAGGAAACTGGTCCTGTCTGGTGGCCTGCCGGTTGACCTCACACAATTTGTTTTCTTTCTCTCTCTCTCTCTCTCTCTCTCTCTTTGTATTCCTCTCTTGACTTCCTGATCATTTTCCAGTGGGCTGTTTGACAAGCTGCCAGTTCTAATGCCACCAGTGCAGTGTCCCTTGTCAACTCCTATAAACTCTTATATCTATCAGAGCTGCCTCTTAACAAAAAAAAAAAAAGCTTTCATTATCAAAGTGATTAAAAATGATCCTTAATTTTAGGGACAACCAAGGGTAGGGTGAATTTAGACAAAGGGGTCATAGGAAACGTCAAGACAAAGTTTTACAGCTGCATCACTTTATTCTACTATTTTCTCTTATGTTTCAGGTGATTTCCCTCGTCTCACTCCTGTCTTCTCCACCTCTTTGTTTTCTCCCTCTCATTCTGTGCATCCACATTGATGAGAAGTGTTCCTACAGTAGCATACACTGATCAATGGCTCATTCTCACCTCGACCCCGAAATGTAAATGCTGTTGTTAGATAAGAACCGATATAGGCAAACACTCCATCACGTGGATTTGGCAATAGTGACTCAAAAAAGTCTTCAGCCCATCTATATCAAATATGATAACTTTTCATTTACATACATAATTACATAATGTATGGACTGAATCAATTGTAACTTGTTCATAGCAGAGATACTAAATCTAATTAAGACGCCAAATCAAATTTAATGAAATTTTATTTGATTCAGTATAGGAACGACGCCATGATGTCATATTTTAAACCTCCAACCAAGGTGAGGTAAAATAGCAGGGGAAATAAATGTGATATAGCGCAGTGAATAAAAGTTGCGGTGATGGTGAAATACAGTTTCCTTAAGAGCATAACTCCTATGCATCAAGAGTGCGTGCTATAGAAATTGCTAATTTAATCACCTAAGTTGTGTTGGGGATTTTGGACGGCAGAGGAGGCAGTTAGTCTCTCTGCCAGTGGAGGCCACCTCGGTGTCACTCGGCTCCTCTCGCTCACTTTCTCACTCCTACACAGATACACTGCCAGGCCTTTCACAGGCACTGCCTCAATTACATTTCCAAGGTGAGGGGAGAGGGGGGGCTAGAGGAAGAGAGAGGGAGACACGGAGGTAGAGAAAGTGAAGGGGATTCAAAGAAAGAGTGGGTGCCAGCGAGAGAGAGAGAAAGAGAGAGATGGGTTTTGGATAAGAGTTTTGAGCAGCGGAATACAACGCGGAGCAGACTAATATGCCGCGACAAGCTTAATTAGAACCATTACAGTGCCGCCACTAGGCAACTCATGGGGTTTAGGGGTCATAACTTAGTCACAGAAACAGCAAGCTGATTAATGAAAACCCCCAAAGTGATGAGTGCTTAAGTGTAATGCCAGGATGGGGGGAGGGAGGGGCTGTCTCTGACACAAAGGAGACGTGGCAAGGTGGGAATCGGGCAATAGGCAAAAACAAATCACAACTTTTAGATGGCCCCCAGGAAATTGATCGGCCGGATAAATGGATGCGGTAGAGGACTTTTGAGGTATGAGACAGAGGGAGGGGGGAGAGAAAGGAATGAAGGAGGACAGACTGTTGTTGTTTACTTCAAGGGAGAGCTGGAGAGACGAGAGTGCAGGACAGGATGGGGACAGGACGTGATGAATTCCTCTAAAGAGCAGCACTGGACATCAGACAGAAAATGTGATGAGGCACAAAGGCCGCCCAGCGCATATTAAACAGTTGACTTCAGTCTGAATGATGTTGTCTTGGCATTATCGACTATAGGAGGACTGAAAGATAATGCCAGTGGCTGAAGAGAAGGACAGGTTTAGAAGAAGTACTTGGACAAATCTATGACTGTAGCTAATGCATACCAAATTCTCTGTTCCCCATTGTGCTCTACCTTCTAGTTTCTAACCCTTACATGACTTACATCTCTTCATCTCCCTGTCCCTGTTTATCTCACACGTTTGAGTGAGTATTAACCTCAGGTGGTACGCAGAATTTGTTTTGCATTGTCTTGTAGAAGCACTGTGATGTACTGCAGCTAAACTTCCACCACAACTTGGCACATTGGCAGCTCCAAATGGAAACTGGTTAAAAAACGTTGAACTCCAATCCCCATAAATGATGTAACGTGATTTCAGTAAACTGCACACATCACATTCATGCTTACCAACCCAGCCACTCTAGGATGACTTTATGCCAAAGGATACCAGAACGACGAGAGAGGCAAAAGAGCTAACGTTGGTAAATCCAACTTTCTCTCGATGGAGCTCTAGCTCGCTACTGTTTAGGACAGTCTGTATTTTCAATTTGTCACTTCATGTGGGTGGATAAGTATACATACCCGACACCAGAATTTGGGCAAATCTACGGGATTTCATTTGGGGGGTGGATGTTTTATTGAAGGCTCAACAGTAAACTCTGGCATCCCAGAACAACCCCCCTCAATACCCACACTCAGCACTTCTAAAATACTCAGCTCTACACTAGACTAGCCTCCTTCACAATTCCCTACCGTCGGAAATTAATGTCAAACACAGAGTGATTGTCTGGGCCTGTGCATCATTCCAGACATCACAATGTATCTGCTAGGCTAAGCTAATGTGCCAACTGACCCTGCTGGCTCTCTAATTACAGCTCTGTAATGGATGCCAAAGCCAGCTCAGCCATCCAGCTATCCAGATTGAATCTGCATGCCTATTTACCTTAGTTACCTAGGCTTAAGAAATAATGACACCCTATCCTAAGGGATTAATGCCAAAGCAGATCAATTACTGAATATTAAGGCACCCTACCCTAGGATGTTAAGGCCTAAGTAGAGAATGGTTGCCTGAGCCTGTTCCTTATTCTGCTAGGCTAAGCTAATGCGCCGGCTGACCCTGCTGGCTTGACTGGCAGCTCTGCAGTGGATGCTAGGGTACTCTGAGCTGTCTCAGCCATCTGCATTGGATCTGCAGATGATAGCCAGATAAATGGCAGCCGATATTGCCACAAAACCTTGACATCCAACCTCAACAGGGTGTACCATATCCTTCCAACAGCACTGCTCTGCCTCTGCTGCTAACTTGGCATACCTAAGCTTCTTTCTTTCATATGCTTCATCGACTGTATCTTCCATAAGCTCCACAAAGTAAACAGTCTGCAAGGTAGCTGACCATAGAGAACTAGTGCCTGCTATTTCTCGTGGGATTACAAGTTGTTTGCCTAAGTCTACTGACATTTCCCGGTCCCTAGCTCCCCCTAATTGCCCTTTGTTATTCCTGTTTACAACTGCTTCTTTCCTAATCTGCTCTTCCTTATGGATAAAGCCAATTTTAGAATCTGCCATCCAAGTAGCTGAAGAATTAGTTCCTATGTGTTTGCTAACCTATTCAACATCTGATTGTGTCTCCAAGTGTATCGTTCTTGGGAGAGATTTGTTTTATAACCTGACAGAATATGCCTGAGTCTAGCTGTGCCTGAACATAAGGGACACATGGGGGTCTTCACCTATCCATTGGCACATCATAGGTTGCTCCTATAATTAACCTTATATGTCTTACCTCCGTGCTCCACAACTCCCTCCAACCAAGTTTCCTCTTCTCTACACTTTCACAGTTCATCCAACGTCTCTGCCTTGCCTGAGCAACTGCCCTAGCACATCTCGCCGCTTGCTCCTGGCAATGTATTTGCTCAACTACCATTTCCCTTTTTTATGATTGCGCTGCCTTGCTCCACACAGCTTTGCCTGTACTAAGCCCTAAGCCCCCTCGACCCTGTTGCACTACAATATCTCTATGCGTTAGAGATGACTTTGCTTGCTGAACTGCCTCTCTGGGATTGCATTTTCACCCTATTACTAAAGTAGGTGCCACACTTCTAACTATTCTATCTTTAGACTCTGTTAGTGTCATGTCCAATCTCACTTTTGTGCTTTTAAACTCTCTGTTAAGCTAGACAGAGGTAACTCAAGAAGTCCCTTTCCATACAATGCTACACTACTAAGACATTGTGGGACTCCAAGCTATTTCCGAACATATGAGCTAATCAATTCCTCTAGCTTTTCTACCTCTGTTATGGGTATTTTATACATCAGCTGCAGGCACCACAACTTTAGCTCACTGGGTAGCATTGACTTCGCTATGCTATCTATTCCTCTTATTACATCCTGTCTTAACGCCTGAACCTGCTGCTTGTCATTTGAGCAAGCACTATACCATCTCCCTAAGCTTTTAACAGGGTTCTCAGATATTGTGGGGATTGCTTGTCCATGTAAAATCTTTCAGATGACAGTTTCCCTTTGTCTATGGAGATGCTCCTTGATTCGCTTGGCTTTACTTTCATCCTAGTCATATCATCCACGTTAGCCCTAATAGGTGGGAGGCCGAGCCCTCCCCACTTACAACCCACGTTGATGCCCTAATGATTACTTCCATTGCTGTGGTTAATTGATAATATCTTATCATGCTTATGTGTTCCAAGCACCCAGAAAAAAACAGGTATTCCTGCTTTTTGCAGTGATGTCTCAACTGAAATTGTATTTTGTAAACTAAACTGAACTGCCATGATCTTGAACTGTTTCAATGTTTATGGAAAAGGGCACAGGATAATCTTAGAGGTGGTTTGCTGCGGTTTTAGGTCCCATGAGGGATGGATGGGAATGCTGTGAGGTTGATGGTTTCTCTTTATACCCCGAGGCTCTTCATGTCAGGGTAAGTGGACTTCCATGTCTCCTGTCCGACTGTCCCAACTGCCTGGAACATAAGAGAAGCAAAATGATTTGGCACAAAAGATGGAGAAGGAGATTGACAGGGCTCCAGAGAAAATGGAGAGAGTTAGAGGATGGAGAGTTGCAGGTGGCTGCAAGAAAGTGACGGAAAAAGAAAAGTGCAGGAGAGGAGGACAGAAAGTGATATAGCATGGCATTGAGGGAGAGAGGAAGAGGAGCAGAAAATGAGGGAAAGACGGACGGTTGATATAGAAACGCGAATAATAGTGCGGAAGAGAATTAGTGAGTCTAGGCATCAGAAAAATAAATGGTATAAAGTGAGAGAAAGAGGAGTGTGAAAGTGGGAGAGAGAGCGATTGAGAGAGAGCAGCCATATAACACTGCAGCCTGTCACAAAGCTGCTGTACCATTCTCACCGTAACAATAGCAGCAGATTGAGTTGGACAGGGTTCACAGGCCTGAATACTAGCCAGCCAGACAAAGCTATCGAGTTGCTTGCCTGTTATCCAGCCTGCCGCTGAATACTCCCCTTGTGCAGAGGCGAGCAAGCTCAGGTTACAGCTCTCACTGATGGGCTCTACTCCATCAAACTTCCTTTCTATAGCGGCTAACCCAGGCAGAGCTCTCCTACCAGGCACCAAGAGTCTTCCGAGACCCAGGGACTTCAAGGGATGAAAAACACAATCACTGAATGAAGGGTTTTAGGGGCTTGATCTAGTACAAATGTTGTGTAACTCAACTTTGTCTCACAGCTAACCAGAGAACGGGATTCATGATTTCACACAAGATTTCAATAGGAGCCACCGTCTTTCATGCGAGTAATCATTTGGTCATATTGAAATAAAATATATCATCATTTGTTTGATATGTTTGTCCTCCAGCCGCATTGCCATTCACCCATGCATTTGCTAATTATCTGATTCACAAAGGACATCATAACAGCTAACTGCAGTACATGATCCCCATTATTTCTCCATGAGATGTCATGTTTATAATGGAAAGAATTATCTCATTAATCACAACTGCTATTGTTTTCATCATAATTACCACTACGATGGCCATTTAGATGGTAATTTGGACATTTCTTATCAAACTTCAAGCTGTTCATCATATTCATAGAGTCCTATGGGATGGGCTATTGTATAGGAGACAGCCAAGAATTGTAACGTTGCACAAGTGACTTTTTTTAGTGCTTAAGTATCTGGGACTTACCGTAGGTTGTGCATGTGTTAAGTGGCAGCACTGTAGGGGAACATTTTGGGGCAAGGGATTTACATCAAGTTGACCTTTTGTCCAAGGCTCTCCTCCTTTCTGGCTTTGCCGGAACCTTCCGAGTGACTCTTGTCATAGAGAAGGTCTTATAAATATGGATGCCTTCATCTCGAGGTCACGGTGCAATTTCAGAAAAAGGACTTTTTTTTTTTTTTACTTTGGGTGGGGGCTGAGTGGGGAGGGTGTGGGGGTTCAGTTGGTTTTGCAAAGATTGGAACAACAGCCACAGTCAAGGTTTTTTTTTTTATTATTATTTACCTTATATGGTGACATGGTTATTTATTTATTTATGTCACAGTTTGGGAATGTTACTGCATTGCAGAGAAATCTGGGGGAAGAAATGAAAGAGCTTACTTTTCTATACTGCAGCTCACCTTGCATAAACTTTGAAATGAGCCAATCCATGAGCACTTTTAAATCAATATAGGGCTGCTAATGTTTTGATACAAGCATTTCATTGGTGCTAAACACAAACGGTACTGTGCCCGTACTGTCCGCCTTACAGAAAGTCTCCAGATTGGAACATTTAATGCCTTGTGTAAGACTTCTTTTGGAGATGGTCGGAGGACACTGTACTGAGTAGTGAACAACATGCAGTGAACGCCAACATCGTCCACTCATCTGATCCCATGTCAGCTCTATGTTCATGTTCTGTGATGAAGTGTGTGAGTGTGCATTGTCCTAGTTTTGATTAAGTACGTACCTGGCGCACTTATGGCACTCAGTGGTGTAATTTTGTCATCAAAGCTCTGACAAGTCGCATGTCACCCTCTCCTACAAATGTCTTTTACACAAGACTAACCCTACCATCACTACCTCCCAGCTCCCCCTCCCTTCCCTAACGCATCCCGCCTCATTCTTCATGAACAATCCACATGCACGTACTCTCACATGTACACCCACACACAGGCACGCACACACCAACGTATGCCGTCATCATGTACGGCTTTATCCAGGGGCATTTTGCACAGAACTTGTCAAGGGGAACAGATGTCATTATCGGCGGGGATAAAGAATCATTATTTTGACAGCTTCACAAACAGGCATGCCACCCCAAGTGTGGAAGACAAATGGGAGCGTATTGTTTTGTGATGATTTGAGCTGTGATTTTTTGTGCATGTGCAAGCACATATCGCAGACTTTTACTGTGCAGTCGTTATTTTCGGATAGCCGCCCGTATCCGGCGTTAGTGATACCCTTCATGCCGTTGGGAGCATGTCCCTCGCAATGATACCCATTGGGGAAAGAAGAAGGCAGGGAGAATGAGAGAGAAATAGAAAAAGAGAAAGCAGGGTGAAGGAATTAGATTATTTATTATCTGAAGCTTCCAGTAGCATAGGAAGGTATAAGATATATTCAAGACACTGAAACTAACAACCATAATACATTTTGCTAAAAAAACGAGAGCACATGCCAAACAAATGAATAACCACGATACTCAAAGTACATAGGCTAAGCACGTCAATCACAGTAATGGGATTGAGCAAGCTGCGCTGAGAAAAATACACAAGCCTTCATGCATCTTCCAGTGATATGATATACTGACTCATCATTAATAACCAATAATGCGGTTAGGTTAGCGTAGGACAATTAGCTGCCAAAGAAAATGCCACAGAAGATTGGGGAGAAAATGAGGTTACGACTTGAATGCTACCATGCTGCGAAAGGCATTTTGTAAGGTTTTTCAGACCATCTCAATGCAGTAACATGGCATGTCATATATATATGGCCACGCAGAAACTGTAAAGAAAATATCAGCCGATGATAATACTACACTAGGAAGCAGGTAACCATAGAAGCACAGAGAAAGAAGTTAATGTCACAGAAGTCTGCTACAGTAACTAACTAGGCCTTTTATTGTATAAGTAAGCAGACAAACATCAACATTAAATAAGATACGCTTGAAAAAATGATCTTATCTAATACATTTATATGCCTTCAATTGTTACACTTTGCAAACAGACCAAGTAGTTCAGTGTCACTCAGTGTAGATTTTTTGGCAATTTTCTCCCGGATGAGTTGCAGTGATTGTCAGAACAATTTCTTTTTTAAATGCAAGTATTTGTAAACCAGTTTTTTCTGCAAACATTTAACCATGGGTAAAAGTAAGTGGGATATCTCTCTCTCTCTCTCTCTCTCTCTCTCTCTCTGTCTCTCTCTCTCTCTCTCTCCTTTCTGCATGTTAATGTGCTTTTGAACCATTTGTAAATGCTTATTCCACATGTTTATAGATTGGACATGGAATTGCAAAAAGTTCTAAGTGATAGCTTATACCTTCAAGATTGCTTTTCTGACAAAACATGAAAAATCACCCAAAATCACTTTCAAAGACCCTCGCCAAAAACAGGCTGGTGCGACTAATGCCTTGGTGAGCCGGAGTGTCACATTTGTGCCAAGAATTAATACGCACTTAATCTTAATCAAACAGTTAAAACGGTGGTGTGGGAAGTGGTGTACACTCTGGTAGTCAAACCCAAAATTCATTCCATGTCATTATCGGGGATTATTGATAAGGTAAAGGCTCATTTATCAGCTGGAAGATGGCCGAATGGTCTAGAGAAATCGATCCAAGATGCCACATTTCCATTCAATTTATTGTTACGCGGAACAATTTAAACCACCCATGCATTCAAATGCTGTTTGCATAAGCCATCATTCATCAGTCAAATATACAAGGGCATGATGGCAATGTCAATCGTAAACACATACTGTACAACATGCTTTCATCCCGCGGTGTGATTGGTGTCATAAATGTTAGCTAGCTGGTCATGCCAAACCCCTGCATCTCTCCTGCTCTCCTCCCACACCCTCTCATTTGGCTGCTACATGCTGTAATAAAGTTCAGATTAGAGAGCTATGATTAAGTTATGATTTCATTACGGTGAAATCAGTGTAGGCCAAGGGAGGTTGAGAGAAGGGCGGTGTCGTCTTTGTGGGAAAGCAGGGACTGTTTTCCCCGTAACCCTATCAATCCCACTCCTATTTGAATTTACACAAAGGTGAGTGCATATGAAGATTTATGGCAATGCTGAGGTACACAGAGTGTGATTGCGTTGTACACAGGGACCATGCATTTCTGCAGCTCCAAGAAGTGTTTCTTTTTCTTTCTCTTTGTTTGACTGTAGATGCCTAACTGTGTCATGTAGCTAATATTAATGTTTTCCTATATTTTCTATACATATTATGTCAAAGTCATGACCCCAGGATAAAAGTTGATACTCATTCCAAAGCTCTCCAGAATGTTTGCTGATTTTGTGCATATCCATCCATTTTGTGCAGTTTTGCTTTGCCTGCAAGGGATTTGAAATCTGAAGCCGATATCCGGTCTAAAGCCTGTAGACGGCTTTGTAACTAAGTTTTTAAAAATGCAGTTCGATGTTTCGTGGCCATATACCACCTGGTAGATGTCAGGCCTGACTGAATATGTAAAACCACGTTGAAACCACCATACGGTAAATGTATAAATGCATGAGCAAGACAGCGGCATTAGGTTAGATTGACTTAATAAAAGGGTGGGCATGTATGAGTTTTGTGGCACTTATATATGTGAATCTAAGTGCAAGCACATATATGGTAGTTCCAATAGGGTCACGAAACATAGGCACATTATGCTTTAAAGCTTTTCTCTTCCTCATTTAATCAGGGTTGATTTCCTTTCAGAGCTATTTGAGTCGGACCAGAAGAAGAGTGAGCACATTACCGGCTTTATGCATTCCGGCATTTGTCTGAAGAGAAAATAAAGTGGTAGTGTCTGATGTTGAGTCGTCCAGGTCCAGAGGAAGAAAAACAGCCCCAGGCCATGATACTCCCACTGCAATGCTTGACTGTAGGGAGGTTATTTTGGTGGTGGGCAGTTTTGTGCATTTTTGCAACCAAACAGTTCAATTGTGGACTCTATCTGAAGTCTGAGAACAGACTTCCAGAGGTCTTCAGGTTTGTCCAGATGGTCTCTGGCAAACTTAATACAGACAAGCTTTGTTATTTTTAGACAGTAGAGACTTCTTCCTGGCTACTCTTGCATGAATGCCATTTATATTTCTTAGTGTTGACAGATGCACAATGTCATCAGATGCAACAAATGGATGCTTGTACATCTCTGGATGTTATTCTTGGGTTGTTTTTTTTACTAGTTTTAATATTTTTCTTGTCACTCTTGGCTAGTTGGGTATTGTAGAAGGACACATACACTGAGTTGCTGTCATGTTAAATTCTGTCCATTTATATATTATTTGTCTCACAGTGGACTGATGGAGCCCATATCTTTTTGATACGACTTTATAACCTTCTACAGACTGATGGCCACACAGTACTCTCTTCCTGAGGTCCTCTTAAGTCTATTAAATCACAGCATAGTTTTTCTAGTCTGACCTTTGATTTGTCAACCATATCCATTATTTACACACCTGATTCTATTTACATACTTGATTTAACTAATGCAGAGGAGGTTCACCTATTTTTGCACCTGTCACTAATTCCCACTATATTAATTTTACTACATGCACAAAATCTTTAGCATTTTTGAATTTTGCATTGCATTTGCACAATGGGTTCACAAACTTTCAAGCATAACTTCAGTTGGCAGTGTCCATATACAAGATGACTGGGTGCAAGAAACTGAAAAGCTGGCTGGTGGTCAGATAAGGAATGCAGAGCTCAGCAGTTTTAATGCAAAGGGCCAACCAAAGCCTTATCCCCACAGTGAGTGACCAGCAAGAAGTTAGAAGTTAGAAGTTATAAGTTCAATGTACATTTTTTTTTTCATTACACTTCAGATGGTTTTGACATGCTAGCTAACAATCAAGTTGTGTTTTTGCAAGCTTTCCCGGGGAGAATCTAATAGGAACGCGTCTGGTCTACAGAGAAAAGTGGCAAAAGCATAATGTATTGGCCTGCAGGCAAAAAAAAGTTACAGAGAGTAATTTCTTTCCCTCGTTTTTCTTGTCTTTCCTGTTCCATGCTTAAAAATTACCTTTCGGTGCATGCCCTTCTCTGCAAATAAACCGCATATTAAACCATGAAGACCTCACTTCTACAAGGCATGGCTCGTGCTTTATTTGAAATCCTGGAACTTTGAATCACATTTGTGGGCAGCAAGTAATTAATTCACACCCTGGACTCAGCAGCCAAGATAGATGACTGTGCAACATACGGCAGCATCCTGATATTGGCAAATTTAACACACTAATTGATAAGAGAGATATATTAGGAAAAGGCAGGGGCACTAAAGCATGGTGGTTCAGTGGGTTTAAAAGCACATATTGTACCATGCGCTTCATGCAATTTCAACTGTATTGCATATCATCCATTGTTCACCTTTGCCTTATCTGTACTCCTTTCTACCAAACAAAGCAGAAGTTCCATATTTTCCTTATTTTCAGCTGTGCTATTGGTTGCCACCGTCTCTGGATGTCTTTATGGGGTGTATAATTGAAAATTGGATTGAAGTAAACTCGCAAAAAAACAGTTCCCTGGGCCACACAAAAAACAATGTGAACACAATGACGTCACGACACTGGCATTGTTCAAAACCTACAATTCTCCTGTCTGCAATTTTAAACCTGTAGCCTACTGAAGGAAAGCACACAACAGAGCAAAGAATGAACAGCAGAGAAGCACAATTAGTTTTCTACACTTTCCATCACCTCAGTGGGAGGGCTGAAATAACCAGCTATGTGATTAAACCCTCAGACTCTCCCAAAATTTTCGCTTGCACTTCTTGTAAGGCCAAAGTCTGGACTGGCATGGCTCCAGCATAAGTAAATCCTGACACGTCTCGACTACAAATCTCTGTATAGTTGATATCATGCCCATACTGTGAGGTTTTTGTCCCCCTCTCTGCCAACCATTCTTGCTATTCTGTTCACTACATTACCTGTAAAATCCACGGACATATGCCTGCCCATTCCCATAACAAAAGAGAGAGAGAAAGGTGTCCTATAGCCCTCATTAGATGAACACTATGGAACACGGGGCTGATTGCCTGAGCAATACTGTTTGTTAATCTGATCATGTTTGTGTTTGGAGCACAGCAAACAAGCTGCCATAAACAAGCTGAAACAGTGAGCCAGACCTTGCTCGTCTCTCCTAAAAACCACACACACACACATACGCACACAAGCGTCAGCCTCTTCTCCGGGGCTAAATAATGAAGAA
Organism: Gephyroberyx darwinii; assembly: GCA_900660455.1. NCBI lineage: Eukaryota > Metazoa > Chordata > Actinopteri > Trachichthyiformes > Trachichthyidae > Gephyroberyx > Gephyroberyx darwinii. The sequence goes on along the minus strand of CABFOQ010022083.1, from coordinate 18,514 downwards.
CGGAGGCACATCGCTTAGGTGATTAATTATCCATGTCACCAGATGGGAGGATGAGCGAAAAAGTCAGATTTTCTTTTTTCTTTTTTTTCTTTTTTTTACCAAAATGCATTTCAGAGTGAGGATTCGATTGGGGTAATGACAGCCATATGTTGATGGATGACCACAGGCTAGTATTAATCAGAAATACAGAGATGAGATGTGACCAGGACCAAAGGGTGTACGCGCATGTGTGTGTGTGTGTATGCGTGTGCAAAATTATCAGATAGAGGGTAGAAGTCATCAAACTACAAAAGAACATTGGCTGTTAAAGTAAAGTAAAGAGGGAAGATGGTCTAAGCCTACTAAGTTTAAAAGCCTGTGCTTTTAGTAATTACACGTTATGTACAGTGTAATTATCAGATTTTCACAAAAAAAGTAGCTAATCTTACTGTCATTCTTCTTAAATCTCAATTTCCGCTATAGTGTAATAGTCATTATAAGGTAATTATTGGAGTATTTAAGTCTCTTTAGATATAACTTGACTCATTTCCGTGCAGTTTCAGGTCGACTTTTATGTTAAGTAACAGCTAATTTATTAGATTAAATAACTGCAATATCATTCTATTCAAAGACAGTTGTTATTATCTGTCTATGACCAATTACAATTAAAATGAGTCAAACTCGCCATTCAAAAGAGCAGTTATTTAATTGAAATCTGTAGCAGTGAAAATTCTTTGAGTGGTACAAATGTGGTGCAGAAGCTTAGCGTGCAAGCTTCCTTTTTCATGAATGCATTACTAGTATTGGCCACCCTTTTCTCTGACAAGCTATGGTTTAAAAGATTGAAACCAAAGGGATAGGATCTTGCCTCGGGGGCGCTGGACACACATTGGGGACCACTTATGCAGTGTGGTCAGGCAAAGAAAGTAGTTCAGGTCATTTTATCCCTCATTACATGGGTATGCATGTCAAATATCTGCACCCTGGGGCCCTATCATTTTTTTCTTTTTAAGCCACTTCAACAATTCAGCCAAAATCCAAAGCACTATCGCTACAAGTCTGCGACTACACTTGGGATGCAGAGAGAGGGATTTAACATTAGCCTTCCTTGTTTGTATTTTGTGTTTCCTCTGCCTGACACAACTGTACAATATAAACACTATACAAGCATCATAAATTAGCTCATCTCCATTTTGTCTGAGGATTTTTGGGAGGAATTTTCTCTCAAGTAGGACGATTTTCCTTTCCTTTCCTTTCCTTTTGTCATCCACGAAATCATCCCACCTGCCATCTCCATCACGTCACACAGCGGAGGTGTGAAGAGGTTGGTGGGACGTAGTTGACTGTGAACAAATTATTGGTGTGTGTATTTTACAGTTCATGAGGAAGTCATGACCCTGTGTTCACAGGTGTCCATATGGTGAAATGTTCCCCATGGCCACATTGGGCTCAAAGCACAGTTAACCTCAACACACACAAGTGATTGCCACATACACTGCAGCGATGCTAGTTTACCATCAATGTGGACCTCATCTTGAAAAACAGAATTAAATTACTGCTGGACAACTGTGATCCTGGGATCAGGTTTTACTTTTTATTTTAAATTTGTACTTAAAGCTGCACTAAGCTGCATGATAGCAGCTCCAAATGGCAGCAAAAGTAAAACCGTTCAGTACCAAGAAATCATGCAACGTGACATCAGTAAACTGCACACAGCACGCTCACGTTTACCAACTGGTCTATGATTTGGTCAAAGGATACCAAAGGGACGAGAGAGGCGTCTAATGTTGGTCAGTCCAGCTGTCTCTGTACAGAGCGTTTGCTTGCTGCAGTTTAAGAGACAATTTTGTTTTGGATCCAGCACTTCCTGTGGGGGGAGAGGTTTTCTCACCAGTGATCATACCCAATACCAGAATTGAATGTGGGCAAACAGGACGAATCTAGGGCATCTCATAGAATTCCATGTCAATCTTAAACCATGGTCTCTTGAAAGAAGTTCATACGCCAAAATAGATGTCTTAGAAATGAGGTGGAAATGTGTACCATTCCCCACTGAGGTGCATGCAAGCTTAATGCTTGTGCTTAAAAGTCTGTTGTGGTCCTCATATGAAAATGCAGAAGAGTTATGTATATGAGGTAGAAAATGGAATTCAGTCCGATGGCAGGCAGGGTGACCTCCTCACCTATTGATTCCATTATGTCTGAATGGTGGATCATCAGGGTATGAGCGGCACATTAATTTTGAAGGGTTGTACGGCAGCTTCCCCAGACAAACTTTTGACATATCACACACTTATTCATCCTTTACAGAGGCTCAGTTTTAAGGTTATGCGAAGATAACTGGTGAATTTTCATCTCCTCTACATTTATTAGCTCACACGAAAAAAAGTATTTTGGCTTGTTACACTCATACAGGTATGGATCTGGGGAATATCCTAGCCATGCAAAATACACATCAGGTATTTTCCATGGATATATGCAAATTGTAAGATTTCAAGTTAAGATTCATCCTTGTATTCCCATATGTTTGTGGGCAGCAGACATTGCATCAAAGACAGTTCACTTACGCATTGCAACATTTATCAAAGTTGTCATATACACGATTACAGTTACTCATGAGGTAGTCAAAGTGCATCTAGAAGTGCCACGTGAGTTAATGTGATGTTTTAATTGTAACCAACATGGTGGAAATCATTCATGCCTTTAGGTGACCGTAACTTTACATTCATCATCACAAACATTGCATTCACTGCAAATATCAGCAATGGATCGGAGAATCAAAGAATTACTTTTAACTCAACTCTCAAGAACCATCGTTGTATGTTGACCCCACAACTACTGAAACAACCATTTCATTCATACTAAAGTCTGAGTTCACTCCCAAGAACTGTTTTGTTTCATCATTTATCAAAAACGAAAACACATTTTTAGTCAAATGATATTTCCCCAAAAAAGACTACATCATTTTATAAATAATTGAATTAATAATTACAAATATTTGCTAACCTGTAGTTAAAGCTAAAGCACTAGCAGTAGTGACAATAACGCAGAGAGGACCATATTAATTTAGTCAATATCTGGTAGTTGTTAAAAGACCAAAACAATTCACAGTGTGTATTAGGACGATACACATGTTAATACATGGCAACATAACATGACAACAATTTGAGAAAATCTTATTAAAATGGTGTGAACAATATATTCAGATATATGATGAAAATGATGAAAACAAACAGTTCTTGGTAGTGGTCTCAGACCTTTGGACCCCACTGTATGTCCTGCAGAAAACTCATATCTCCATTTGTTTTAAATGCATTGTAATTTACAGCTAACATTTTTTATCATCCTTGTACCAATTTAACATTCATGGTAAAAGGTTAGAAATGCCCATCAATGGAATAAGCAACCAGGTTGTCTTTTTTCAGATTCAAGTATTTTGTAAGCTACCAGCAATATATGTATAAATAAATCAGATGTGGCTGCCAATCAGAGGCATATCTCCTATTCAATTCTCAATGCATCACCCGTGTTTATTTGGGTTTCAAGTTACGCAGCTGGGAGAATAGATAAATCTCTGAAGAAGGGATGGATTTGCACTTTAAAAACGTTTTTTTGTTCAGCTGTCACTTAGCAGGCAACTTGCAACAGAAAGGACACGACTACTGTATACAGTCAGCTCTCTTCAAGGTTTCATCCGCATGCAATCACATGCATAAAAAGTGTGTGTGTATGCGTGTGTGCATATGTGTGTGTGTTGATATTGCAGAATACATCCATCCTGCAACTGCATCTATCCTATCTATCTCCGATCGAGGTTTTCCTTCCGATTGTCAGGCAAATTCGGGGTAAATCGGCTCAATAATCCTCTAGTGTGTCCCCAGCTTTATGTGGCTCAGATGTTTTCAAACCACTGTGGAATAGAGAGAAAGCAGGAGCAGGCAGAATTAGAGAGATAGGTCTGTGAAGTGCAGATCATGTGTTGGATAAAGGGAGTAGGAAGTGGTGGATAAGGGATGCTTAAACTTATAGGGAAAAACAAAGAAGGGGAGAAGAGAAAGAGAACAGAATGGGTCTATAAAGAAAATGGAGCAGTACTAAAAATCGATCTTTTCCATTTACTTTGTTGTTTGCTAATTTGGATTCATAGCATGATTCAATTACCGATACGTTTAAGTGTGACTCAAAATGTCTTACAAATCCCACAAATTACTTTTTTACTTTTATTTACTTAGGCAAGTCACTTAACAAATTCTGACTGCTTTGTTATGATGGTGTTGTTATTGCTCTGTTACTGGATATACATGGCGAACCATGCATTGAATAGGTCTTCATTTCCGTGCATGACTGTGCATTGCCACTGTGCTGAGTAAGATCTGAGGCTGGATGTATTCTGAGCTGCTGCATTAAAAGCAAATGAGCTAGTGAAATAATAATCTTCTGTGGAGGGGTCTATATAGCCTTCATTGGCGTGTGGACAGATAACTACATTCACACACTGACAAAGAGAGAAAGAGTTCTTATTTCAAACTGATCTGGTCCACTGGCTCTGCTGAGTGTGACTCGAGATCTGTTTTGAAGAAGTTTCATTTACAAATGACCAGGTGGAAGGTGGGTAATCTAGCCGTCATGTCCGAGAAAGTTCCCAGTCCCCGTAACTTTAGCTAAGTATAACAGACTGGTCTGTCCTCTCTGCTGTAATTTACCATCTCTGATCCTCATGAAGAAATAGCTGAATATGAGCATCAGTCCAGACTGCAGTTTGTCCTCAGTTGATTTTGTTATGCTAGGCTTTCCAAGCGTGAGGAACTGCTGACTCTCAGATGCCAAGATCCGTCTCTTTATACCCATAAACCCTTGCGTTTTGGGGTCATTACCTGTAGTTGTTTTGGATTACCTTCTCACTCTTAATAACTGCATCGCTTGCTTGGAAGAGGGCTGAGATCCGATTTTTCTGTCATGTCGGTGCGGTTATTTGGTGCCACCCGAGTTTTGAATTGCGTTGTTCCGACCTGGCCAAACAAACCGAACTAAAGCAGTCCACAGTTTGAATAAATTTCACCAGGTCAACATGGTGAAAAACTATCGTTGACAAAAAGACCAAAGTGAACCTCAATGTTTTTTTTACCTGAGACAGAAAACATTTGAAAGGCCTTGTTATGATCTTGAACCCCTGTGGGGAGTGTACATAAGGAGTAAAGAGGCAAGCGAAACTGTAACGCTCTAAAATCAACAAACACCGTCAGCCCCGCGCCACCTAGATGTTCCCCAACAGACGTAAAGCCCTCAGGATTTCTTTTTTCCCCTACCACTTCCTCCAGTAGATATATGACCACAGTGCAACAGAGCGGGTCTCTTACATTAAGCCAGATGGAGAGAGCCCCAAGATTTACCCCCGGGTGGGAATCTGGGCCCAGCAGTTCAGAGCCAGTATGAGTAATGAGGGTATCTGAGTGGGGTCAGTGTGGCATTTTCACGCCAAACGCACCCACCATTAGGCAGTGCCAGAGGGTCCCTCTGAGGCCCCCCCCACACACACACACACACTATTAACCCTCTCGCAGGGCCACTGGGCAGGGAAAAGGGGAATGAAGGGATTTAGCAGGAATACCTCTGTGTGTCTGTGAATGTGTATATGTGTATAGCTGTAAATATGTGAGAATTTGCCAGCTTGTGTGTGCAGTTGTGTGTCCGTGTCAGTTAGAGGCGATGTGCACCCACATGCAGTCAGATGAATGGAGCCGAGGGGTCGGGGGTTGAGCTGCGACATTGGCAGCTGTCAGCGCTGTGGTGTGTGTGATGCATGTGCTCATCTGTCACTACTAGCACCTATCTGTTCAGCGTGTGGATAGTAGTAGAATAGTAATCTGACATCAACCCCCCGATTTTCCCCCTCGGCCTCTTCTGCTTGTGTTCCTTTTCAGTTTGAATTCCCTTTTTTTGTTTTCTCCCTTTCCCTTGTTTATATGTTTGAACAGATGATTGAGACTGGGTAACTATTGGTGCAATTTCTTCTTTGGCTTTCTCCGTTCTGAGCATAGTGATACAAATGTTTGCATGCGGCTGCCCGCACAAGCAAGAAAGCATGGCCGTGCAATCAGCGAATTAAAACTGGAGTTCAAATCCAATTTAAAGGCTGCAAATGTGTGGTGCTGTGTACTGCGCATTGCGACATCATTAAAACCAAAAAAAAAAAAAACGTTGGCTATGTTGTTGCTGATGTTGGCGATAAATATATTTGCATTTGGATATATACAGTTTCTAGGCTCACTCATCTGGACAGCAATGCAAAAACACACACTCACAGTGAAGCACGCATAGACACACACACACACACTCGCGCGTATACACATGCACACATTCACTGGCCGCAGTGTGTGGCCTCCCTGGACACAGACTTAGTGCCAGGGGAACCACTGGTGCTACAGCGCCAACACACTGCCAGTTGGCCACACCTGAGTCATATACCACAGAGGGCGAGGCACAGCTGCAGAGTTCAGGGATTAGGAGACACACGCGTAGTGTATGTGTGTATGTGTGTGTGTGTGTGTGGAAGAGAAGAAAGAGAGAGAGTGCATGTGTGTTTGTGTGAAAGAGTGAGATAAAACCCAGAGGACACAATAAAAGAAAATAATGCTGACGAGGAGAACTCAAAGAGCTCAAACGGCCCGAAATAACAAAATAAATTCCTTGCAGGCCAAAGTTGCTGATGCTCCGTGTACTTCGCTCCACGCCGATCTATACCCTTATGTCTCGATTATTAGGTGGTTAAAATAGATCTGCATAATGAATGCGAGCCTGTCTCAGTGAGGAAACTGCATCGCATAACATGCTGCTCAGTTGGAGCCTATTTACTCCTTAGACCTGCAGATACCTACAGCGTCAGGTTGTTGTTTTTTTTCCATATGGAAAATGTAAAAAAGGCTTGTCTTTGAATTAAGTGGAAGTGCAATAGCAGGAGATGTGTTACCTCATGTCGCTTTACTCGCCTCGCTTCCCCTAAGGCCTCTGAGCCGCATTCAGCAGTGATCACTGGGATCCCTTTATGGCTGTCCATTCTGTCCTCGTGAATTACATCCCACATAATTTCCACCTTTGTTCATGCACGGCAATGCCGACAGCCTTTGGTGTAATACGTGCATGAATCAAAGAGCAGTTCTCTCGTTGGATTGAGATTGCCGCATGTAGCCTATCGTTGCAGTCCTGCTGTAAAGTATGAGCATAAGTTTTCACTGCACATTGTGCCAGGAACTGATGCAAAACCAATTGCGAGCCATGACAAGTGCACATAAGCATGTTTTATATTGCTAGTTTTATGCTAGCATCAATCAAGATGAAAGGGACATGCCCTTCAAGTCAGCTGTACTGTGTGTTCCTTGAGGTAAGCCAAGACAGCGTCAGAGCACAAGAGGTTAATCACATATGACAAGCAAGTGCAGGAGTAACAGTACTTAATGATGTTAAAAAATTTGAGACAAATAAATCATGTGTTTCGAATCTATTCACGTTGTTGTGATGGTTCACTTTTTGTTTTCTTTGTCCTCTGCAGGTCTTGTATCATCCTATGGGTTGCACTGCACCAAATGACAGAGCACTTCCTTCTGAGTTGCATTTCAAGGGCTATGGAAAAACCACCCACATTGGCTGTGACTCATCCTAGGAACACATGTTTGTATAACTCAAAATAATTGTGTAGCATCTATCTCCAAAAATCTAGTTATGCCCCTCTCTCCCTTTTCCCTCGCCCTCTTGTTTGCTTCCACAGCGAGAGACACAAACAAGAAAACCAATAAAGCGCTGGAATCTGAGAGACAATAATAACAAGGCTACACATCATCAAATGTTATTAACAGCCCCACTCCGGTTCCCTTTGAGGCGAGCAGGCGTACTAAGGACAACCGCCACCTACCATCTATTCACATTGAGAAAGAGGTAAGTAACGAGGCATGCACCAAAGGCCACCTTTGTCTATGGCGAGAATCCATAGACGCCTCTGGGAACTGCAGAAACTTGCAAGGCTGCAGCTTAATTAACTGACAAATGGTGTTTGTTTGTGGAAATGCTCTTTGCTTGTCTTGTTCCAGCTCTCCGCAGGTTTTGGTCTTCTCTCCGAACCGGCTTAATGGCAGGGAGAAGTGTGGTCGCTGTGATCCCTCCCTGACCCATCACTGGTTAATGGGACGTTGCCATTAGCAACGCAAGCAGCAAATTTGCATTGGGGAGAGAAAGTTGTGGGTTGGCAGGACAGAATGGGAGGTGGCAAGGAGTAGGATGGTGGATGTTTCACTGTATTGTGCACTGTGCCACTGCCATAAAGTGTAGGTGTGCATTTTTGCTGTCGTTGTTTTAAACAAGCTGTGTTATAGAAGGCTGAGCCATACAGTGTACTTGTATCCCAAAGGCCATAAACCATATTTTACTGTAGGTCCAGAGTGGCTTAGCTCATTTCCTCTGCTTCTCCGGGCCTCTCGGTGTCTCTCCCTCCCTGTCTTGTGCTCTCTTGATGTGCTCTGAGGCAGCAAAATTCAGTGTTAATGCATCACTAGCACTTGTCAGGCCTGTTGGAATGGATTTTGAAGAGGATGTGAGAGGACACAATGCTGTAGAGGGAATAAAGGACCCCAAGGCCTACACTATGGCCCTATTGACAGACTGTACAAATCCTTCACAAATCTCTCTCTCTCTTTCTCTCTGGCTGTCCCTTTCCCTCTCTCAGCCTCTCTATCACACAGACACACACACACACACACACACACAGATGCACACACAAGCATAGTAATACATATGTGACCATAATCTGCCTTTAGTTTGAAACCTCAGATATGTGTCAACTTTAATTTCATATGTGTTAATGAACAGGTGGAACTTTTTATCCCGCTTTTCTTTTAATTTACACAAAAGTTTCTTTTCTTCATGACTTTAGACACTTGAATATTAAAGTGTCTCTTTGTTGAGTGATATTTCATCAACGGGGCAAAGCTGCTACACCTAAGAGCCATAGTTCAGATTAGATTATATATATATATCTCCCTGCAGAGAGGCGTTATTAAACAGCAGTTGCTCTTTTGTCGACATCAAGGGCCCTGATGATACAGGAGCAAAATGATTGCTTTTGCTCTGTGTGTGTGTGTGTGTGTGTGTGTTGTTCCTCTCTCGGTGTGTCTTTCTTTCTCTATCACTGCACTGTATGTCTCTGGCGGTGTAGGGCATCAGTAAAGTGCTAATTAGATGCTGCGGTGGAGCATAGGACAGAGCGAGTGGACAATCACCACGGTGAGAGATAATTTCACACTCCCTGATAACTGGCTGCTGGAAGCATGGCCTTGCTCAGCACTCTCACGCCACGCCAAAGCAACATACATCACTATACTGAGGAGGACCTTCCATTGATTACCATTCAGCCACCAAACCCTAACCCTAATTTTGACCACTACATGCTGTAACCGTTGCCCCAAACCGCAACTCAAGGAATGTAGTGGAGGGAAAAACCCACTTTAACTTACCCAACGTTTTATTGACGGAATGGAGTTTACCCACCTTTTCTGAGTGTTGTAAATCTTTAAGACATAAATTAGTGGTATAAATGAATGACAAATGACAAATGAATACTTTTCTGAATGTAAACTACATGCTCACACACAGACAATGCTCTGATTTGTAGTATCTTCCCTATTATCGTATAGGGATGTACAGGCACAAGAAGTCATCTCTCAATAACCAGTAACAAAAAAAACACACACACCTATGCACACATGCACTCCTTTATAATTCTTTGACATTTTAACCTCAAGGTTCACTACATTCACAGTAACTAGGTGATGTAAACACCACGTATCTTATTTGTATCCTATTTGAACTTACTGTGCTGTCTATTTACCGGCATTATGCTTTCCATTTTCATTTCCAGTGCCTTCCCACGCATTGGTTAATTGAAGTGTGTCCAAGGATGCAATTATATGTATGTAGCAAAGATTACAAAGTCGTCAGTAATAGGTAGTAATCAGGGAGGCAATGTGGAAGTGTGATAGGATGAATGAAAGAAATATCACCCGAATGCCATTCTATTCTATTATCTATTCTATTAATTGAGCATGAATGCATGAAGGTCAGGACAGTGAAGGCCGAACAAACAAGTGAGCTGATGTTAGAGTGCCGGTTCCATGACGGCTCGCTGAGTTATTCTCTTCTGCAAAGCCTGACTGTGTTTCTGTCAGGCGCCTGAGTGCTAAACAAAATAAATTACAAACCCAAAAATGGCCCTGAACTTGCCTTTTCTGAATAATACCCCTCTAAAGCAGAATTCACATCAAGAAGAAAACAAAATCGTAGACCTGATATTGGTTATGACTGGCATAGTGTTGCGAAATAATGTTTAAAACTTGCAATAAAAGTGAACTTTGTCTCTTTCAGTATGCATCAGAAAGTGGTACAGTGTACTATTTTATCAAGCCGTAGAGGTGTTGAAAGTAGAGCTGGAAAAGCCTAAAAGGTGTGTAGATACAATAGCGATGGAGAAAAAAAGACTGAGAAGGGAAATGTATTTTAGGTTCCATTTGGACTTTTTTTTTCAAATGGAGGTTTTCCTTGCTCGAGTTTGGCCATTTGGCAATTTCCCAAATCACACCATGGCTTAACCCTCCCTACTCTTGTCCCAAATAACGCTCTCACCCAGGAACCACACGCACACACACACACACACACCTCCATTAACTAAATGTCCCTCCTACCTGGCTCCCATGTGCAAGTGCACTGCAGATATGAGTGATTAGCCTTGTGTCTCACTCTCTGTTCACCACACACAAACATGTTTGTCTCAACGAGTTAGCATTTGTTAGCGTTAAAAGGGAATGGAGGTTCTGTGTGTGTGTCCCACTTGATGAGCCCAATGACGTGCCCACTCTCGCACACTCGACCCTGCAACATCTAGAGTAGCTGGGATAGTGAATGGTGCTGCCTGCGCGATATGCCGGTAGATTTATGATAGTATGGCCTGATATCCTCTATGGCGAGCATCGGTAGGGTAGGACATCACTCTTTAGGTGTGAACTGACTTCTGTAAATGTTCCCCCTGGAGTGTGGCAGAAAGGAGTGTTACATCATATTCTGTGTGTTGTTAAATGTGTGTGTCACGGTGCAAATCCGACATGTTATATATTATGGTTTTTTTTTATGTGGCACTGTTGCTGTTTTCTCTCTCACACCCACTCACCCACCTACCCACACACACACACATCACCTCGCATGACTGGCAGACCCCGTTCCTACTCCCCAGGGCGCTGCGGCCCCTTTATTAGAAATGTATTCTATCAGTGATTTTAATGTGAAAACGCAATAAAGTCATTTCACGCCATGTTGAGCAACTTTGCCACATTATTGTTAGGTCTCTGTGGCTTACCACATTGGGGTGAGACGACCCACATCCACACACACACACACACACACACACACGCACCGATCTCGCCAACCTCATGCACCTCGTCTGTGACAGGTGGAGGAATAGAATTGAACAGATGAATAGCTCTCTAAATCTCTCCCTGCATTAGTGTCGCGGCGGAATCAACAGCGAGGGAATAAGTGTTGGTTTGAGTCTCGCGTATAGTAACTCGGTAGAGCGTGGCTTTGACTGGGTGTCGCAATATGTGGCGATAGCGCACGATGAGCTCCACCGTCAAATGGCACGTCAGCGGCCTGAGGTGTCTCCGTTCAACAATGAACTTGTCACATGTGGGGTACTGCTGGAAAAAACCAATTGCATGAAAGGGGTGTTTGTGTGATTTAAATGACATGTCTCACTGTATCCCCGCTCCAGCAGACCTTTCAGACATTCAGTAAAGTAAATATTGGTCTATCGCCATTGCAATCTCTTCCCACATGGCACGCTGAAGCTAATAACCTGCGAGCTCTATTTTTCTCCCTCAAACCTCAAGCATGAAGTCTTAATCAGGAAACAGCCCACCGAACAACCAAACTTCGGCTCGCAAACTTTGCGCAGCAGGTACTCTTGGGAGGGTGCTAAAAAGACAGTGGTGGAACTTGAGTTATGCAAGCAAACCAGTCAGGGGAATGCTCATTATGGTATGTTTTTTTTGTTTGTTTGTTTGGCTTCTTCCATTCTTTTTCCTCCTGTTCATCTCTCAATGGCTAACTGTGTTCTCTCAGCTGAGGGCTGCTCATCTCTGGGTGATGTTGCATACCATCTTGCTGCCTCAAAGTGATGTTCTACTTAGTGTCAAGACGAACACAGACATTTCTTTATCAGTGAGTGTTCAAACCTCTTTTCCACTTATTTGACTGGTTTGTGAAAAGCCAATTTCTCGTGGGGAGGTCCCGATGGCTTCTAAAGCAAAGGTTGTCATGGATGAAGGGTTGGAGATGCGACGTGATTTTAGCGATTTTGTCTTTTAAGATGTAATTTGTTTAGGGAGGAAAGCTCAATGGTTGTCTCAAGAGCTGTTGTTGGTGAATCGCCGCCTGGCACTGTCTGTTGACAAACCCATTTAATCAATCTTTCCTTCCACACATCTCGCCATCCGCAAAAACAGGTTCTGAATCCTCCCTCAGTCTCACTGTCTCACAACAAATGTATGTGTATGTGTGTGTGTGTGTGTGCTGGCATGGATGCATGTACATTTTTTGTGTATTTATATATCTATGTGTGTGTGTCTCTGTTGCACATACATCTACACTTGAGTGTGTGTTCGTATACTGCGTCTATGTGCCTGTGTGTGTGCGCGCTGCAGTGCTGTGATCGTACTGACCTAGAAAAGCACTGATACACAGAGCTGAGACTCTCGGCACGTTGACAGAAGGAGGGGGAAACCAAACACCAGCGCCGGGCTTCACTGAGCCAAGCATCAGTCTCACTCTGTCAGCAGCACCGTCCCTCCTGCTAACCGAAGTGGTGCTGTGGAACGTCGCTGCTCCAGTATGAGGATAGCCATCAATCAAAAGTTCACCGTACCCCTCTGAGAAACAGTCCTTGAATAATTCGGGGACTGCTCGCATCACGCTCGGCTGATGAGTTTTGAATCAAAGGCGCTACCCCTCCCTCGGCAGCAAGTCAAGCGTAATCATGCATTGCAATCTTTCAGTTCACATTGTTTCATGCTGTAACAACATTACGGGCTCCATTTTCGTGACAGCGCACGGCGGATAGCGTGGCTCTGCGCCGGTGAAGTCTCGTTTTTCGTCCGGCAGACCTGTTTGGTATTTTGGTGACGCGTCGTGAACTTGTATATGTGGGAGGCAGAGGCACGGTAGGGGGTGCGACGGTAGTGATCAAGCAGCACAATGAACTTTTGGTGTCAGAGATTATGGGGATTTTGCAGGTTCTATGCTACTTTTGTGGCTTTACCAAGTGATGCCTGCAGGAACAAATCCTATTCAAAACCCTTTTTTACAGATGATATGTTGGCCAATTTGACTTTGATATAAATATAAGTGTTTTCATAAAAGGCTTACTGATTGGTTAACTAGGCTGGATGAAATATTTAGGCTAGAAAGCTTCCTGTGGTTCGCCACCAACTTCTGTTTGGCTCTTCACTTAATAGCAGACTTGGGACTGGGACTCAATCACCTCAATGGCTGACACGAAAGGCTTTCTTTCAGGGTTAAAGCCCTGTGTGGTTTGAGATAAAATTTTTGGGGCCCATTTATTGACATTTGGTAACTTTGTGGTGAAATATCCCATATAGCGAGGGAGTGAAATCCATTGCTTTTGGATAATTCTTAGTGACACTAAGTAATTCGTAGTGCCTTTAATGGTTTTCAAAGAGAAACCTATGAATTTAGATAGTATAATACTGTTCTCCGCAGTGGAAAAAGAAAAACGTTGTCAGTGTGTAACTGCCAAGTGGACAGTTTGCTTCTGGATAAACACATAGGCTTTTTTCAGTGCCATCATCTTGGTTATGTTCTACACCGTGGGGACAGGAAGGTCGCAAGCCGGGGTCACACCCAGAGTCAAATCCAGGATTCCCCGTACCCGGGGTATCCGAGAACCGCTTGGATTTAAACTTGACTTGGCTGTTAGCTGCATGGTACAATGCCTGCCAGCTACAGCTGAACTCTTAATTGTTTCCAAATGCAAAATGTCTGTTGTTCTTCGCTAGAGTCAATATAATATTGGGTCATTGTAAACAAAATGCCTCCAGCCTGCCAGCTAGTTAGTCAGTTAGTTAGTGAGGTACGGTCTTGTCAGTTTCATCCTCTCATTCAGCTCCGTTTGTTTGGGCTGCTGCACATTAAATCCACAAAAACCTATTTCCCTCCACACGAAACGTCTATATTATTTTCAACTTGAGATATTGTTTTCCTTAAATGTGTGAAAATGTGTTTAAAATGAGCTGAAAATTGAATTTGTACCTCTATAAATTTCTCTAATGCATACTAGACTCCCCCAGCCGTTCGGAATGGATTAAGTGTCACGCGGGCCACGGCATAACGATCTGTGTTACTACAACTGTGATGCAGCATGGGAAAATATCAGCTTTCTAACAGAGGAAGATGAGAGGTGAAATAATTAGCTTGTTAAAATAAATTATGCTTAAAGTTTCCATATCTTACAAAGACCTGCTGTTCCAAGTGTTTACTATGTGGCTTCATTTAGACCTATGTATGTTCACATCACAGTGCAGCAGACCCCCAGGAAACGATGCCCCCCATACCCTTCTACTATGGTTCTGTAACTGCCTCTGGGCTAAAATCCTAACAACACCCCACATCGGCTTATTTTAGCCTATATTTGTACCCAATTATCTTGTTGGTTAGCAATATAGGCCTACATGTAGACGTAGGCTATGAAAATGTACCTTCAAACACAACCACTGATGATGTAACGTACTGGTGAGGGTGCACTGCCTGGGAATGGGAACGTTGCTATTTACACTGTTACAATATTTGTATTTTAACACGCACTGTGGAAATACAACATAATACAACGGCCTTGATGGAAGATTTATCAAATTTGCTCATACTTCAAAACACATCTATTTCAGAAGCCCTCAGCGTCAAACACAATAATGAAATGGCTGAAATCCACAACTTGAAGATTCACCATTATAACTAATAAACTAGCTTTTAATGTGAATTTGTATATATTTTTATCATTTGTTGTAATGTGGATTACCTGGTTATTCATACTTGAACTCAGACTCAGTCATTTCATACTGTATTCATGAGCTAAAGGTTACTGGCAAAGAAGGCTTAACACTTTTATAGCTCTTTACAAGATAACAGTTGGTATTTTAAGCATTATGATTGTGACTGTCACTTGCAGAAGGATCCCGGTAAAGAGACAAGAGAGGTGAGGCAGCGAGGGAGCACATCTGTGATCTATCATGGCAACTGAGGCAGATGGAGGACAGGCGTGTCAAAAGAAAGGCCATTCGGCAGCTCCACAATAGATTGGTCGCACACAAACACACACACACACACACCAAATAGTAACATTATCCTATGACATCAATCAGGCAAGAAGCAAACGCATTGTATTTGCCATGAAAAGATCCTTAACTCCACTAGACGAGTCAAATTAATCCCAACCCAAGCGTCGCGCTGTGCAAAACAAAACAAGTGGCTAGCTCGCCAAGCAGCCTGCTAACACATTGTTCTTTGACTGATAAAGACTCCTGACTTACAGTTCAGTACAAGTAATCTGTGAAGCGCTGGGCTCAGGTAGATATTGTGTATGGAGGAGCACCCGCAGACACTAACAGCATCTCGCTGCAAAAGCATCTCACTGACTAGTCCATTCAAATCGAGTGCTTCATGTTTGGACCTGAAAACAGTCTCTCAAGAAATACCTTTATCTACTTGAGAATCGTATTGAAAACTGCACGATAATGCATCCATCTATACTCCAGATACAAAAATCGATTCAACCATGTTTTGATTTCTTAAGTCC
The DNA here is from genome assembly GCA_900660455.1 of Gephyroberyx darwinii. NCBI lineage: Eukaryota > Metazoa > Chordata > Actinopteri > Trachichthyiformes > Trachichthyidae > Gephyroberyx > Gephyroberyx darwinii. The sequence continues at coordinate 2,634 of CABFOQ010022083.1, read as the reverse complement.
TTTCGGGCCTTTGAGCGTTTTCCTCGTATTCTGCGATGAAACTGTTGGCTAAATTTCAGCTCTGTCCAACCAATTAGCTTCTTCCCTTTCCAAGAGGGGATGAAAGATGGCATTCTGGCTATGTTTGGTTAGCGGCACAACAAGTGTGTTGATTTATCGCCTCGCCCTACTCAATTATACATCCTCTAACCAAACACTAGCTGAGAAAATAACCCCAACTCGGCACAGGCAACTAAAACTTGAAGGCATTTGATATGTCTGATAAAACTAGACAACATCTGTCTCTCTCGCTCTCTCTCTTTTTCTCTCCACACACACACACTCTCACATGTGTAATGTTAAAGTGCGCTCTGCTGCATTGTGCGTAAGAATCCTTTACTGCAAGGCATGAATCGCTCGCCATTTTTCCAGAAAAAAACCTCATTATGATTTTAATTAAGTTGGCTGTTTAATAAAAACGGGCATGTGTGATTTATGCACTTCGAGAGAGGTGATGACAGTAATTAAAGCCATGGTCCTTTTCCTCCTTTGGTGTTAAAGACATTTTTCCATTATACTGCTAAAGCATTGACTGTTAGTGGAGGTTACCCTGTAGCTGTTTTTTTTTTTTAGCACTGGCAGGAAGATTTGTTTTGTGGATTCTTATCCTTACCTCTGTAAGTGTGGATCAATGACATGGGGGCAAAAACTTGAGAAATCCTGTCTTTTAGTTCAAAGGTGCTATGCTACATCAATAAATCATTACTGCATTAATTGTGAGAGTGTAATTATCATTTAAAAAAACGAGACCGTCACGAAGAGGACTGGCAGCCCCTACTGGCCTCCAGCTAAACCTTTCAGAGTTCCTCGCAATGGCAAATGATGGAACGAGAGAAAGGTCGATGGAAAAATCACTTCCAGCATGTTTATCCTCTTCAGTAAAGCCGAAGACACCAGAGAGCGGGAGGGACGACAAGTAGCAACATATCCAGCTCATACTCAGGGAGCAACTTTGATTCATGGAAAATATGGTCTTAATTTTGAGAAACGCTGTGCCGCTGAAATCTTGCCAAGTGTGTGATTGTGTGTGTACACGTAACAGGGGACGAGGATCTGTAGTGACACCAGGAGGGACCATGCAATTACTGAGCAGCTCCTCCTTATCACCCCAGCCTGCCGCATCTCAGCCCCGGACGATTTATGGCCAGCCAACCCCGGGCAGCAGGGGGCACTTGGAGGTAAAGTGTCAGCACTGGCTAACAGCTGCGCCCATATTTATCCAGCAGCAGCAATTTATGGGGATGGGGGCGGGAGGGGCACTGTCACCAGATGTGATCCCAGGGGAGGTGGCCTCAGCTAAGGGCAGACAGCGAGGGGACAGCATGGGGGAGGATGGGAGGGGTTAAGAGATGGCACAGTGGTCAGGGTACTTCATGAGAGGGAAAGAGAAGAGGACGATTCCAATGCACAGCATGCCAGTAATGAGTCACGTTGATGGTCTGGAAGGTGGAAGGTGGGTGATATGCAAGCATGGTCCCACACTCTCTGTCTGTCTCTGTCGCTCACACAAGCAGACACACTCAGATATGCTCATCGCTGGCCCGGTGAGTAACTCCAATCTGTCCTCTCAGCAGCAGCAGATGATACTGTAGTATGACCACTGAGCATAGTACTGAGGCCATCTCACTCCAGGGTCCGAGCGAGAGAGCGACAAGAGAGAGAAGCAGGAGTAAAAGAATTTTCAATTTTCGATTGAATCCATGCAACCGAAAGAGAAATGATCACAAGCAAAGGAAAGGTGGATCAGAGGTGGATTAATGACAGCATAGCTGCTGAGTGAGGGGTTAAGACAAAAAAAAAAAGATGGATGAAAGTGAGGGAGCGAGAAAAGACCAAAGAGTAAGAGAACGTGAAAGTCAAAGCAACAAGAAAGCACAAAATGCATCGAAAGAGGCGGGAGGAAAAATCCATATGAGAAAGAGCGAGCGAGAGATGGAATGCGAGTTCTCTCTACTGCAATAAGCCTCCAGCGGTGAGGGTGAGAGGCAGAGAGGCCGGTATTCCTGACTGAGACTTATCTCATTTTCAGTCTGGAATAAAACCCATTTTCCAACCCTGAGACAATAAAGCAGAAGGTTACCGAACCCCGCACCCGTGACACCCCTATTTAGAGAGAGGCTTCGGCCCAACATAAAAATGCATAACACCATCACCGCTCCGAGAAGCGGTGTATGACACCAGGTGACGGGCAAGGCCGTGTGTGTGTGTGTGTGTGTGTGTGTGTTTATATGATTTTTATGATAATGTAACAGAAGTGTCCTATACTTCAATGTGCGGTTGAGCGTTAGAGGGATAACGTATCATGTCTACTGTCATGCTGGTGAGCACTTTTACCGCTGAATTGAAATGGGTTTATTTAATTGTGTTGTTTGTGTTATGGCTCACTGAAAGAAATCATGAAGAACTGTGTGTGTGTGTGTGTGTGTGTGTGTGTGTGTGTGTGTGTGTGTGTGTGTGTGTGTGTGTGTGTGTCTAAGAAGAAAGCAGCAGGCTCAGGGGTTCATGTTGGACGCTCCCTTGTGCTCTTGGGTTGGATGAGACAGTGGCTGAAGGAGCTTCTCAGCCTGTTCTTCTCATCATAGAGGGGGTGGGATG
>CABFOQ010022082.1:0-14038 GCA_900660455.1 Gephyroberyx darwinii | reverse complement strand
AGGTGAGATAATCACACTGCCGAAAAGGATTTTGGGTAATGAGGGCGATAGTAGCTGTGGAAACAATGATGTCATCAAGGCGTTTTGGCTGCTATCTGGAACCACTGGTTTCATGGAAGGTGGCAGCATTAACTTGAGAAGAGGAGGAGGAGGTAGAGGGAGTAAAGGGGGAGGACGGCAGAGATAAGGGCTGGAGGGTGCTCAAGGAGTTTGTAGGTGAGGTGGTGGGGAGTTTATATGAGTGCGTGTGCAGGGGGGGGATGTAGTATGGTAGAGATTACTTGCTATTTAGCTTTCTCTTGGTGTGCAGAATGCATATGGCGTATCTATATGTAGAGCATCCATGGTGGTGGTGCCTCTGTATAAACAGCATTCTGTGTAGTTTGCGTTCCTGAAGCATTTTTTATTCTCTTCCTCCTCCCCTGCCCCCTTGGCCTGGCCCCTGTAAAACCATCTTGCAGGCACGTAGCCACCGCACCCCTCCCCTCACCTGCCCGTGTCTGCAGCCACCTACTACATGCAGGCAAATGTGCAAGCCAGCCATATGTGGGCCAGAATACCCACACCTGAGAGACTGTTGAGGTAAAATGGCTGTAGAGGATAAGTGGACAAAGTAGCAGTTGTATGGCTTCATCCTATGACTTTTCTGCAGCAAGTCAGTCCTCTGACCTACATTATTTTTCTGAAGTTTTGAATAGTAAAAAGCATGTAGAGAGCTTTCAGTCTAGCAATTCAAAAGAGAAAAGATTATAGTACTGCCTCTCCATTTTTATCAAACAGCCACATACACCTCAAACAGAAACAGGAAGTGTTACGGGTAGTAGAGGAAGTTCAGTCACAGACCTTATCAAGCCTGTGCTGGTTCAAATCTTTCAGCATGAACAGGATTTACCAAGACAACAAATACATCTAAGTTTGAAGAACTGGCTTGGTTTCAGGATTGGCAGCCCTCCTCCACGTTAATCTTGTATTTTTTGCACTACTGGTTGGAAGTGAGTCCTTTGTTTAAAGCTTTCACAGGGCTTAACAAGAGCAAACAACTTCAGTCCACATAACTTAAAAATGTGATTTAGATATCTATTGCATGATGGGACGTGCATGCACAAAGGCTAGTCCTAGTTAGCCGCAGCACTTTATGGTATGGTACAGGTCTTTGAGTGAGGGCTGCCTGTGGTTTGAGGTGAAACCCAAGGCCTTGCAGTCTAGGTGGGCCTACTATGTTAGCCTAGCTCTGGCAACACCTGGGACTGGTTAGCATCCTGGCTAGAGCTAGATAGAGCTGCTGGACAAGGTTCAGCACAGTTGGAGAGGAATAAAGGCTACAGAAAGGCAAGAGCTTCCTACTGTAAGCATGGTGCAATTGCAGCCACACATGCCCCATGAACAAACCTACAAATCCATCCACACGTGCACGGATAGCCAGACTCTCCCTGTCTATTCCTGTCGTATACACAGTGTGGGTAATACAGGAACTCACACACCGAGGGAAGAACGAAACACCTTCCTCCTCTCCAGCACACATCATACATACACTCTCATTATTCACAGATGGTTATCTTCCATCATTTCCTGTTTCCTTTTTATCCCTGCAGGATCTACTCTATCACCTCTTCAGTATATCTATTGAGCTTACTATCCTCTAACCCCTCAGTCTTTCACATTCACTCCTGTTCTCTATGATAGTGCAGGGTTAGAACAGTTGTCCCACCACCAAAGTCAGTCGGCTGTGATCCCCTGCTCCAGCTTCTGCCCCAGTGGGACACTATAGTGTAGCAGCTCTGCCCACAGAGGTTGCACGGACAATGGGGCTGGGGCAGGCAGCGAGGTTTCTCCCATGCGACACAGTTGTTACAGAGGCTAATGTAAGCCTGCTTTACTGGATGGATGGGGCGATGTTCTCCCCTGACCAGGGTCGACCCGACTAGACGACCACAAGCACTTGGCCGGCTCCAGCTCATTTTTGGGCTGCCATCCCACCTCCATGTTCTGTGCTCCATTTGGGCTTTCTTGATCCGTCCCAAACAAAACCACAAAAGCGGAGGGGTTGATGCAGAGTGAGGTTGCTGAGCAGCTCTACCCAGCCGCAGAGCAGTGAAGTCATAGACTGTGTGCCCCAGCCTAATATTTGGCATGATGCATGGGAACTGTCTTTGAATCTCTCTCAGCACCCGTTCCCTCTATCCCTCTCCCGCTCCCTCCTACTTTTTTCTCTACACCTCTTTCCTTTCCTCTCTTCTATCACCCAGCCTTCTGAGTGTCAATGATCAGCCCTCCTAGCACCTCATCATCCCCCATCCTCCCGGTCTCAATGAGAGGCAGAGGAACATATGGTATCTATATCATGGCCATATATTACTCATCTTTGAATCTCTCAAGATCCCATCCATGCATGCTGCACTGGCTTTCCCACACAGTACAAATCATTAGTGTCTCTACATCTCGGCCTTACAAAATGGTGCTCTGACGTTATATGCTAGCGTAACAGCACAGCTGCCAAATAGGGCTTTTACATTCAGATAGTTTTACATGTTACCAAGGGTATCGACTCTGGAGCCAAAGCTAGCATAGCTCATCTATCAGAAGACACCATCTCCCTTGATTTATGTTTCTTATTTGTTGTCTGATATAACTGGACAGTATACATTGAGATAGACATAGAGATTTAGGTGGTGAGGGCTTAGGTTCCCAGGTTGCCAGACACAGGGAGACACAAAGACTTCTCCCAGGGGAAGAGAGGGAACTGATAAGCGTCAACAGGGTGAAGTAAAATAGCAGCATCCTGGCAATCTGATTTGGAGCATGCTGGATCCTGCTTTCCAGTGTTTGGTCAGATTATGTTGCCCAGTACAAAAACCCATGCCGAGCAATTGTAAATAGGAAAGAAGAGAACTTAAGATTTCCTTCCATGTAATAATGCTCTGTAGTGACTTGCAAATAGAGGACTGTTACATTTCCACAGCTCAGTTACTGCCTGGGCAAGATCCAAGGGCAATTTTGTTGTACCATACAGTGTTGAATGGTAATATCCCTCTGTTGTACAAACTTCACTGCGCTCTAATACATGATGAGACACGCACTGCTTGGGAAGATATTGCTTGTCAGTCAAACATTACCTCGTTCCTACACCTCCACAGACACAAAGGTGCCAGTATTGTTTCTATAAGGCTCTCTCTTCCCTGGCTTTAATTCTTTATTTTACAGTGGGAGAAAAAAAACTTCACTTCCTGCATCAGAACGTGTCATGTTTCTGTCTCACACAAACAGCCCCTTGTCTCTCAGTGCAATTTACCTGTCCCATAGCCATGAGGGCTGTTGTTCCCCTTCGCTTCGTCAGGGCGGAAAGCACAGTTCACTGGGAGGACAGGCTTATATAGATGTTGTCTTGGTGATACATAATGAAGAATGAGAGGGGTGTTACATTATGGGATGTTGTGTATGGCCTGATTTAGTAAGAGGTGATGATGCACTTCATTGTGACAGGACATTTCTTGAATGAGATAAGCACGTTTATGGTGTCTTGAGTTTCACAAAGCCCTTCAAGGGCTTAAGATTCAGGTATTTTTGTTGTGGAGCATGAAGCAATTGGACACTTACCTCCCCACGTACACAGAACAGTACAGAGCTGTGGAAATCAACCAATCCTCAGCTTTGTAGTACTGGAAGATAAGGTGGACTTGAACAAGGTACCCATATGTCTGTTAAGCCTGATGGATTACACTTTTACCACATAGATATGTGTGTATTGTGCTCCTATGCCAGGTCTGGTGCCATAGTAATGGGTGCCTCAGCCCCGCCCTGCTGTGGCTGCCTACTGTGTCTAAGGCCCAAGGCCAAGGGTAATGAAAAGTGCATGAATATGTACTGCTCAGACTTGTTTGGCCTATCACTGTAGCTGGAGTGTATCTGTCCAACTTATAAGTCTGTCATCAGCTCTATATCTGATGGCTCTGTGTATGGTGTGTGTGTGTGTGTGTGTGTGTGTGTGTGTGTATGGTGTGTGTTTGTGTGTGCGTGTGTATTTGCACACTTGCATTTGTTTGCATTTACATGTGTGAGCTGGGTGAGAGAGCAAAGGTGAGCAATTAAGAGATATAAAGTGTGCATGTCAGTGTTTCCCTACATGTGTATGTTGGCACGGCGCAATGCATACTGCTCCCTGTCCTTGAGTATTTTGACAGTCGTGGCTCGTTAACAGATTGGATCCAGAAGGGCTTCCAAACTCCATTCATGCTCTGAAATGTAACAATTTCATTGTGCGTCACTTGAAAAGCCTCTTCCTAAATTCTCCATGAATCTGTCATCAGATTGCACCCGTTCAAATTCTTACCAGCTACTTTATTACCACACACTTTAAAAATTAAGAGGAAAATTAAGGGGGAAAAGAGAATGAGATGAAAGCACTTGGGTGGAGTTGCCAGAATTTTATTATAATATCCTGCTCGTAAAAGCACACTGGTGATGATTTCACATTGGTGGAAAATGATTCATAAATCACAAAGCTACACTATGACAAATCTCTCAAAGGCTCCCTCTGCACAAGTATAGATCACAGGCCTGGGTGGCAGATCATATCGTGACAGAGCTGTATACTATATAGGGTATACAGTCAGATGAAGAAGCTGTGTGTGACGGTGTTTGGTGGGTCAGCCATCTTGACTCCTGAGAGAGCCAGGTGGGGGTAGATCATGATGTCATCCTACGTGATGCTGACATGGAATTGGATACCAAGACAGATAGCAAATATCTGTAGAGTGTATGTTAGAAATGACGGCATCCCTCCCTCAAGGGTGGTGATCAATTGTAATGTGCAGTAGGACATTCATAGATTAAAATGGTCAACGATGTAGCATGTAGCTCTACAATTGCGTAATGCATCAGTTGTTTGTACTTTCATGTCTTTCATCCATAATGCGACCAAAATGTGACACCCTGTTTAGTGTCTCAGAGCTCGGGGGAACTAGCGCTGGAAGTGAAAACCATGACCGGAGCCCAGAGCTAGCGGTGGTTTGGTGCTGGAGTAGTCACACAAAATAAATATTTAGTCTCTCCCTTTCTTTATCCCATTTGCCATGTGCATTTGCAGCGAGGTAGTGCTCTGCTCATAATCACCCCATATGCATCAGTGCCCAGTCCTGGATGGACAGACTCATGGACTGGATGGATGACCAATACATACAGTCCATACTGAGCATGACACCCTGTCTCAGTGAATAAGATTGATTCAACGAAAAGACTCAAAACTGAGGAAGTATGACAAGCTCGCTAAAAAGAGGTGGGGACTTGTCAGCTGTCAGTGAGGTGTCATGCCTGCATGTCTACAGGTACAGGTCATCAGCAGGGCTCATATCTACATTGTCGTAACTACAACAAACCTTGGATGGAGTCAAACAACAATCTTGATGGATGGATGAGCTCTGGACCTGGTTTCTTTCTTTCTTTTCATCTTGTTGAACACTTTGTTCATCATCATATTCTCCCTTTATTTCACTGGTTCCAATCAATGCACAAGGAATTTCTCTCTGTACTATGCAAGACTGGAGACAGTGCTAGACAGCGAATCTGACAGTAAGACTAAATATAGAAATATTACAATCCATCATTCATTCTTTACTCACTTATTCCTTTTCAGTCATGGGGGACTGGACAGCCTGGACAGGTAGACAGAAAATCACTCACGCTCACATGAAAATCTATGGGCAATTTCTGATCTACCTGACTTGCATGTCCTTGGAATGTGGGGGGAAACCGAAGCACCCGGAGGAACCTCACCTGAACCCAGGGAGAACATGCAAGCTCCACACAGGAAGGGCCGGAGCCAGGAACTGATCCTGGGTCCTTTGTTGTGGGTCTACCTGATCTTGTATATATATAGAGAGAGATATATCTACATTATATTATATTACATATATGTATACATGGCTTTCTCCACTGTGCTGCCTGTAGGATTAGGGTGCCATTACATGGCTGCTGTTTGTGAACATATCTTCAGAATGATGGACTACAGATGTTAGTTTTTTCAGTCTCTCTCACACAAACACATGACGCACACGCAAATTAAACAAAATTAATTCTGATGTCAGAAGTTGAGTGTACTTGACGGCGACCTTACTTTGAACCTACAATTTCATTAAATCATTCCTTTCATTTAAGCATGCCATTAGTTATCCTGCAACCCCATTTGTTTCTTGTTGCACTGTATCTACGCAAACAGGCCACTAATCAGAAAATCTGAGTCATGCAGAACACATTGACAGCGTGTGCCCAGTAACCGGTGCTGGGTGGGAGAGACACATGCCATGCTATGTAATACTTTATGTCACTCTAAGTGTCTTTAGCCACTGTTTGTCTACTTACTAAGACTCTGGCGTTCAGTGGGCTGGGCTATACCTGCCGGCTTAACACTGTTCTATGAGAATGATCAACAATATATTAATTTTCAGTGTCACGTTGTTTGCTGAGCTTTCTGCACCTTCAGTCAAGTCTTTTATTAACCCCTTAAACTTTTCAGGTCATCTCTAAATGGGTGTATCGGTGCAAGAACACTTATTTACAGCCATATTCCTGTGAGTACAAGAGATGACAGCCTTGTTTATAGTGAAAGAATGGAACTGTATAGTGGTAAATACAAAGGCCTAGCAGGAAGGGAGGTAGTTGCCTGTGGCAGTGTCTGAAAACTGAGGCAGCTCTACCTGCTGCTGCCTGTCTCTCACTCTGAGAACTGATAGAAGGAGGGTTGGGGGACTGCCAAGGAGGGCCTATAGAGACAGCAGGGAGGGGGATGAAATGAAAGAGAACAACAATAAATGTAGGGGAAGGAGTGCGAAGCGAAGAGATGCAATCAGTGACAAAGAAAAGAAAAAAATAGTAGTAGAGAAAGCTGGTTTGGAGTGAGGGAGAAGAGGGGTGGAGAGATGGAGCGATCCTAAATGGAGGGGTGGAAATTCTGCTCTGACACAGGCCTGTCAGCACTCCCAGCAGCCATCTCAGAGCGCTGCCATCCCCATGGTGATGGAGGAATGTTTTCTTTAATAATAGGCAACTGTGTCCCCCTGCACAGATATACTTACTCATACTTTAACGACACCTGTCAAATAAGTCGTCTCTTCCAAACCTGACGAGCACAACAGCTACTGCAAGGAAATACGTGGGTAAGTGTTAGGTCATAAACACACACACACACACACACACACCAACCCTCACAGATGAATGGACTCATCAGTGCACTCATCAGATTGGAAAGCACGAGTTAACCTCTTCATGAAAGAGGCCTGGAGGAAAAGGCTTTTGACAAGGAATATGTCTCGCTGTGTCTGCTTGACAAAACAACAGCTTACGCACACTCCCTGGAACTCGGGGGGGGAAGAAAGAGAGAGGAACAAATTAGCGGTTTTGTTCACAGAGGGATGTTTGGGGGCCTGCATGGGATGCTATCAACATTGTCTGATGGGATCTCGCCCCGAAGTGATCCTGGGAGATTTGCACGGGGGGGAGGAGGAGGCTTGGTCATGTCTCGTTGCCTTGGGCCTGATAACACAGAACTAGCACACTCAGAGACACAGCACAAGTCAGCCCGTAGCCCAGAGACGGGCCCTCTATCATATCTGCTCGTTTTTTTTTGTTGTTGTGGTGAAGTTCCCTTACTTCCGATGCATGTCACTTCACACAAAGGCCCTTGAGGTAGAATCATGTTTGGTAGTGTGTTGAGACAATTATGATGATGATAGCTTAAAGACATGATTCACTCACTTCCATATAAACTATGCAGTCATTATCAAATAATAAATCTGCCACCAGCTGTTGGCTTCACATGGGTCCTACAATAACAGCCCGCATTCATAAACTGCATTTTCTCATATTTCTGTAAGGTGCACATGGGTGAAAGCTGGTTGACTCCACTTATTAAGCTGGAGTACAGAAGGTGCTCATTAAGGCTGAAATGGATACGGCTCTCTATCTCCAGTTGCTTGATGCTTTTGTTCAGTATGGGAATGGCACTATATCCCAGAGTGCTTGGCAGTGGAGTACCGGGTCGTTTTGGCTCTGTGGCCTGTTGTGTCTTTGTCACTCACCTGGCCTTGGGAGGAAATGTGCCTTGCATGGGCCAGCAATATCCTGGCAGGCACCTGGGACAGCTGAAACCATGGGAACGTCTATCTAATAGAAACTCAGGGAACTTGGTATTATTGTATATTACTGTATGAGTTTTTCTGATGGGAAAGGGAAACCTGACAGACCTCTCTGCTTGTTCAATGCGTTGATCAAGATCACTTTGTGGGAATGTGTGCATTGTTGTGATTCGCACGTTCATCATTTGTACTTTCTCTATCCTATTCATTTCTTCCACTGATTCTGCACCGACCGAATCATTTGCTTTTACATGCCAGCAGATTGATTGTTGGACAATGCAGTGGATGATCCAAAGCTAGAGCCTCATCATTCCTCGAAGAGGGTGGATTTGACAGAGAAAGAAATGTGACATGCATTGATACAGCCAGAAACTTCATGCTGCATTTACCGCTATGCCTCAACAACTATCCACTCCTTTGCCAAAACTATGACATGGACAAGAAGAAGAAAGAAAGAAAGAAAGAATGAGAGAAAGAGAGAAAGAAAGAAAGAGAGAAAGAGAGAAAGAGACAAAAACAATATTGAAATCTGCAAAGGAGGATTGTGAAATAAAATCCGTAATGGTAAAGATGGAGGATTTCTCTCACTGACAGTAATACTCTAAGATTAAGGGCCTTCTTATTGTATTTCATTGGCTCAAGGTGCAGTTGTACGCCACATACTGGAAAAATATCACGTTCATACATGTATCATGGTCGATTAGATGAAAAAAATATAATACGTTTTTAATAAAGTAACTTGATATAAAAGAGCGCTTCTTTATTGAAATGTTTGCCCCCTGAAGTTTCCTGTGAAGTGTCTGAAATGTTAGATAGCTTGTGTGAGGTGACGTGCTGGCCGTGAAAAGTGGATCTGTCATGGTTGTCAGCCAGCGTCTCCTCACAGGCTATTATCACTTTGCAATAAAGACACTTACCTTCAAACAAAATGTCTGTGTGTGCTGCTGGTGTGTGTATGTGTGTATCAGAGAAACAGAGACTTACTGTTTGTGTGTGTTGGGTGGAGTTGTGAGGATCATTCCATTTGGCAACTAAAGCCCAATAAACAACACTTTTTGGGGAAGATATAATAACTTGGTTAGTAGTAACTAGTGGTAACTTGGGAGATAGTAACAGAAAGACAGAAAGACATTGACATTTTGTTCCCACTTCCAAGAGAAGATCCTTGGAGTCTGAAGTTTTCAACAAATCATACTTATGGAAACATTATCACTACAGCTGACAGAGGCAGTAACAGCTCAGTGAACAATGAAACTCCCTCGTTCTCAAACATTTGACATAAGTAGGTTAATGCTCTTAATTATAATGTGGGTGTACAACCATACATACTTCCTCAGCATCCCTTTTTGACCTAAACTGGTCAGCAGGGCCTTTTGTACTGCAACAAATAAGTAATGGGAGTGGGTCCTCTCTGGGAGAAAGCATTACTTGTAGAATCCATGTAGTTTGTCATGATTTGAGGCAAAGCTCAGCCGTGATCCTGTAATCACTCTGAACCCCCATAACAAAGAACAGACCATGCAAGTAAATCTGATTCAAAGCAATTTGTTCAATTATAGGGAGCTGGAAAGTGGAAACTGATACCTGGTGTGAGAATTTGGTTCCACAGCATTCAGGAAATATGGTGTTGGCTGAGACTGTTGCATTTCTCCTGCAGCACTCGCACCGTTGCTTGCGTGGTGCAATTTGTTGCGGTGGACTGGTGACACTCGGGCTTCACCGGCCGACATCAAGGATGTAGTGGCTGGCGCCTATGGAGCCTGTGCCTGCAGAATCCCACTCTGTGAGCCAGGTACAACAGCAGGTATATGCAGTGCCAGGGTTAGTGATGCTGTCAGCAGCCAGGACATCCACAGAGAGATGTATAATGTTCACACATACAGCGACTACAGGCAGCTTCCAAGAAGACCAATTAGGGCCCATTTTGAGAGTTAAGTTGAGGAAAGCACTTTTCCATCTGCTCTGTGTCCATTTTCTTTTGTCCCTTCCGCGAAAGGAATTAATAGAGAAAAAAAAAATAGTTGGAATTGATAATCAAGTTCATAATACATTTTCACCAGCACAGAATGACTCACATGGTGAGTATTTGGAACAGACGTACTTCAGTGTATTATGGTTTAAACATGATTATTATAGTTTCTCTATTTTTCTAGTTCTGTTGTTCCTTAATTTTAACGGTAATAATTGGTCGTTAATTTGGCTATAACATTTCCAGGCTCAGAAACGTGATCTAGACTTCCACACTTTGATTGGGTTCAAGTGATGTTTCATATGAAGTGACATTCTCAGTGTGATCTGAAGCATGGTCTTCAAAAGACTGTTTTGACACCATCACTGCGGCTTGGACCGGACACGATGCACTTTCACTTCTCTATAATTTCTCACGTCTGTCTGACAAGAGTGATATCATGCAGATACATTTCCACTCCTCACCCACTTGTAAAGGGGAAGCACTGAGTCTACCCTGACCTGTCAATCAGTCCCATTGCGTAGTGATACGATTATGACGATTTCTTCATGGGTAATGTCCCTTTTATAGCCTCTCTGGTCTATGCTTCTCTTTTCTCCATAGCTAGCGCTGTGTGTCCTGTGGTGTGGTCCTGAGGTGCATTCCCTTTGCATTGGGGAATACAACCACCATACATTTCCAGTTGTAGTTTCTTGGGACTGGGGTTTCACAGCTTCTATGTCAGCATCCTTACTATATTGTTCCCATGATCAACATACCATTGTGGTTGCAAGTTACCCAGACCAGAGTATGGATTGAAAATTCCCAGTTACCTTTCAGGGTTGCAGTAAATGATTAGGTGTGTCTACTTGAAAAAGGTCAGGGATTTGACAAGAACAGAACTGAAAGACAGTTCCAAAAACTTTCCTGTAAACTGCAAAAACAATAAGCATCAAAAGGGCAGAAGTTATTATGGAAACTCCAGATTTACTGCAGAGGCAGCAAGATTTTGCGGGCAACATATGTCAATAAGCAACTCAAATCCAAATACACACAGCCCGCAAACATGTATACATATGCACAGACACACGTGCACAGGTTCACATGCACATGTGCATACACACATGCACACATTCACAAACAACAAAGTATTTAAACCTTTGTAAGTCACTGTTCCGGGGGCCAAATTTATGGTGAGAACACAGCGGTGAACAAAGAAGCAGGAAAGAGAAGGATGCCTCATGAATACTAACAGTCTTACTGTTAGCCTAAAGGCTGCTGACAGCTGGGGTCTGCCTCTCAGAGTGGTAGCAGGATCTGTACTGTGGAGGGGGAAACTGTTGGTTCAACATCACACACCTTGAGTCGACTCCCATCTAACCTCACGAACCATTACCTGTGCATGTATTGGACAATACAGCATTGTGAGTCCGTTGTGCAAGAAGGTGACCCCGATGGCGAGGAACCGGTCTATTATTATGTAGCAAGTGGAAAGTGGGAAGGATGGAAGGCACAGGAAGGGGCAACTGAAACTGTGGAGTCCAGCTCTTGGGTTGTGCTGCTGGGCCTGACATCTTCCAAGCTCAGGTACTCACGCTCACATGTGCCAAGCACTGACTTCACTCCTGCTCCTGGCACAGTGTGGTCAAAGGGTGTGTGTGTGTGTGTGTTTGTGCGTGCGGTCGGCATATGTGTGCATCTATAAGAGGTCAACTGTGGATGTGTATTCCCGGTCTCCCCATTAATAATCCAGCCCTTACTTTCCGGGGGTATTTGGTAATCCCATGCCCCTGGGGATATAACGAGTTGGGATTAATCCATACTTAAAGGATACGTTGGATATGTGTGCAGCTTCCACATGTTGCAAAGCCAGCCTACAAGAACTGGGTCAACTGCCAAGAGGAGGTGATTAAGGTTTGTCTGTTGGACAGGCACCCAAAGCCTGACAAAGAGAGGTAAACTTCACTGAGGCGCCTTAATTCTCATGGAGGTGAAGGGTGAGGGCACCCACCCAAAACCCATGGGCCTGCAGAGGCAGAGCACTCCACCCTCTAGTCGTTGACACACCCATGACCCCCAGCTCTGCGGTGATCCAAAGCCATTACCTTGATCTTGAACCTATCCAGCTTACACTATTACTTACACTGCTTGACTTTACAGCATTTTATTACAAAAGTGCACATGTAAATATAACTTATATGTATTTTCAAGAACAGCGTTCTGGAGCCAGGAGTGTAAGCCGAACTGTGGCAACGGCAGCCTCCCCTGGGTAGGCCATGTTTTCCCTGGGTTGGAAATACAGGGGTTTGTGCTTGATGTGGAATGATGTTATTTATGGACGTCAGGTGCTCCCCCTCACTGGCCGGGTTAGATCACTGGTGGCTTGGATGATGTGACTGGGTCTCACAATGTCTCCTGGACCCAAAGGCATGACTTAATCTGTCCAGTAAAAAGCCAGCAGGCCCGCTGCTGCAACAACCCTGGCTAGGCTTGGCTGGGGCTGTGCTGGGCTGTGGTGCGCTGGGTTGGCTAGACCTGGCTAGGGCTGCCAGATAGCTGCGTCAGAAGCAGCAGACTGAGTGATGAGTATAAACAAAATCAGTCTGATGTGTTTGGAAGCAGAAGATATCCAAAAGTGTGTTGATAGTATAAGAATTGAATATCCATGCATCGATGTCTGAACAATCATCAGAGTTAGTGTATGTTTGAGTACCTTCCATTAGGCTGTTCAGATTGTCTGTATTCCTGATCAGCAATCTGTGCGTTAGCTATGTAATGACTCTGTAGTAGTTATACAGTATATGGCTATTATGTCATGATACTTAATGGTTAACCTTTTGGGTTTATGGTTTACTGTTACTTTTGCTCTGCCCTTAATGGAAAACAGGTGAGGAGAGGCAGTGCCACTGAGGCACGGCCCAAATGGCTATCGGGTTTGGATTGGGCAGCCCTTGTCCATGTCTGCCTCCCTAATGCATCCACCCTCCCCCCACATATGATGTCCCTACCCTCACCCCTTCATCCAGACCCGGTTCATTAATGATATCCATTTTGGGGCTGGTGAGAGAGGCCCTTTTATGTGGCGGCGATAAAATAGCTTTCGCCTATGCTTGGCAATGGTGCCGCTCTGAGCAGTAGACCATTACTTGAAAATAAACCTAATTATTTTCTGTGCCGCTGCAGCACAGTGGTCCCCGGTCTCCAGCTGCAACCCCAGACTCGTGCCCTGGCCTCAACTCCCGGGCCTCATGAAGCTCAGTCTTCTCCACCGCTGTAAAGCTAAGCCACAGAGTAAGACTGATTCACTAAACCAATAACTGGAACAATGGTTTTAACTCGAACATCGTAACCATCATCAGATTCTGTCTCCTGTAATAATCTGTGAAGTGTCCCTTTTTCAGTGCATTAACTCCAACCTGATGCAAGCGAGGGATTTATGAAAAACATAAACAGGGAACATATCTGGTCCATCTTAATCTAATAATTCCCATTCAGCATGAATACATATGTAAATGAGGCTGGGGGGTTGCGTAAGGGGGACAATTGGTATAAGTCTGACATGCTACAAACATGAACCATATGTGTTTCACTCTTTGTCTGTAAATGCAGTCAGATGGCTTTGTTCTAGGAGTACCCCCCAGGAGAGGGTTCTGTTCAACACAAATCCCCTCTACTCCTTCCCCTCTGTCCCATTCCCGGTTCACCCTGGGTCCCTGCAGGCAGCCACAGCCCTCTCAAGCCTTCTGGAGCTTAGTTTCCTGGAAGATCCTCCTCTAAGTGTCCCCCAGCCAGATAAGGCTGGGGTGTGTGGGTAGTGGTGGTGTGGCTAGAATAACTCCAAATCTCTGTGACCAAGCCCAGAATAACTGCATTATGGTGGGGAGGTGGACCGGAGGAGCCAGCAGGCATGAGAAAACCTCAATTACAGAAGAAAAAATGAATTGGAAATAGATGGAAATCCACT
>CABFOQ010022081.1:10703-22165 GCA_900660455.1 Gephyroberyx darwinii | reverse complement strand
TGAGGCACAACCTGAGGGTAGCAGTGATTCAGCAAAGTGGTAATAACTGTTTTTCAACTGTTGACCATGTGTGCCGCCATGTGGGAGAAAGTACTGTATGTTGGTTGAACAAGTTTTTAATCGAAGCAATGGCTGACAATGTTTTCATTAGGTTCCGTTATGACCCTTCCTTTACATTTACTACACTCACATTTTTTGGGGAAGTCATGGAGCTCAGTGACTTATGTCAAATTAAAAAGACGCAAACTCATGTGCCATGCACTTCACAGACTCCAGTTGGAATGTATGAAAGTGAATAAAATCACAACATTTTCTAGTTAAGATAGAAAGTCATGTCAGACTAGTCTCTTCTACATAGATTAATGGCAATTCACTGCAGTGCGCTCTAAAG
Organism: Gephyroberyx darwinii; assembly: GCA_900660455.1. Lineage (NCBI taxonomy): Eukaryota > Metazoa > Chordata > Actinopteri > Trachichthyiformes > Trachichthyidae > Gephyroberyx > Gephyroberyx darwinii. The sequence goes on along the minus strand of CABFOQ010022081.1, from coordinate 21,774 downwards.
AGAACATGTCATTTTCAACATATCTGTATGTGGAGTATCACATATATGCGATACTTTTCAACACTTTATAAAAACATAATTGGGTTAGCATGTGTTTTAACATAGATTGTGTGTTGCCCCAAACTAGACATACAAATGTGTTGAAAAATGACATTGTTTTTTAGAGTAAACTTTAAAATGTACAGTTGAAAGGATAGCACTAGCTAGCTTGCAACAAACATAACCCATAGTTTCTCCTCCGCTGAATTGAAATCCCTCTCGACAGCTTCTGACAGATCTCAACCTCACTTCAAATGGAAATTCACATTTCATTCCCATGGTATTCTTCTTTCTCAGCCTGTTAAAAGTAAGTTTGCTGTCATAGAGTTGCTCTGGGTCCCCTGTAGTCTCTCAGGCTCTACCAGGCCAGCTAGCTGGTGTCCCACAGCTCTGATTAGCATTAGTACTCCAGGGTCCTCTTTGGGGCTCCAGACTCTCCAGTCGCAGCTCCACTAATGAGATAGCTATGGGTCACAGGGAAACTGAGTGGTCTGGAGAAAAAACAACAGGGACCTTGAGCCAGACTGGTTCCAATGTTCCTCACCCAGTGGGCGAATCTGTTATAGAACAAACACAAGGTCCCGTTAGCATAGAGAAACGCCAGCAGAGAAAGAGATACATATATATTTATTTGTGAAAGAGACTGAAATTAAAAGAGATATTTTTGGAGGATGAAAGGATAAGAAATAATTTACCCCCATGAATATCCAAATAATGAAATTAGCCCTTCCATTTTATCTCATGGATTACAGATGAAAAGAAATTACCCTTAATGTGAAAAGTCCCTATAGCTTTTTAATACAGTCTGTGCTCCCCAACTCCCCCCTATTCCAGTCCCTGCACACTGAAAGTGTCATTCTTATTTCCCTCCATTCCTCCGTCCTCACCCCATCTCTCTCTCTCTTTCCACAGCAGTTGTCCATGCACAATCAACTGCAGGAATGCTGAATGCACACTTATACATTTTGCCCAAAGATTTGCAGATTTGCAAGTTAACTGCTGTGAATATAAGAGATATAGTGAAAGAAACTGAGAGGCAGAGAAGCAGAAAGGAGTGATGGATGAAAGGTAGGAAAGGAGTTGTTTTATACCTGATCGCCCCATTAAATCTTAATTACGTTCCTTGCCCCGACCCAATCTTAACACTTCATAACATCACAATCTCTTGTCTGCTGTCAACTGCAGTCTAACTCATGGTTGTTCACGGTTGTAAAATAATGGTCTCATGGTCTTTTAGGGTGCCCAGTATAGTGGGGGCTAGCAGCTTACCAGGACTGAAGTAGCCGTAGTTTAAGTTAGCTTCTTAGCACACTGCAAATAGTACTGTGACGTCTCATATTTCAAAGTCAGAGGTGGACTGGAATCTTTTTGAAATGTTAGTTGAACTGTTGATTATGGAAACCCAAGAGAAGTGTAAAAACTAACCACTAAAAACCTTTACACTACTTTAACACCAACTACAAATATCAGCATTCCCATACAGATTCAGATGGGTAGAGAGCAGTATAATACTGTTGGGATGAGATAACTCCTGATGACCATGTCTGCCCTGTCTTTGGGACATCCTAAGACGTCCTCTAGGACCAATGGCAGTTGTTTGGTGGTAGTATATGGGAGGACCTGGTTTCGGTTTCCCCAGGTCTCACCATGTCACCCTGAAGAAGGATTGTCAGTTCTGGCAGCTTTGTAAATAGCTTGGCTACTTCAGTGAGATTTTGCATACAGGAAACTCAGTGTGGACTCAGTCTTCTGCCACTGTCTCATCAAGAATGTCAGACATTCAATGTTTCTAGATCTGCTTTAGTTCTCTCAAACATTTCACTACATGAACGTACTTAGCTATTGCACTCTCCATGTGTGCGCACTGCTAGCATAGTCTGTTGGAGCACTCTGTCAAATATCCACTAAGCATTTCGTTACACTTCTAGGATGTACTTTGCCACCAAGAACCTTTACCACCAAGGTCCTTTGGATAGATCAGTCTGGTATACCAACTCGACTCAGCTCAAACCTCTAATGAAATGCCTTTGCATCAACCTCATTTTGGAGGACTATATCATACTTTACAAAGGAATACTCAGTCACGTTGTGATTTGGTTTGAAAGTTCTTGGTATCAACAGCATCCTGGAGTGACTGTCTGTCTATATCTACTGTGTTTGTCCATGCTTGATGTGTCAGTATATAAGAGATTCATAAATCTCTACCCCCTCTCCCTTTGTCGGCATCTTACACCTCACCCCACTGTACCCCATCCACCCAAACCCCAACCTGTAGAGCTCTTTGGGGCCAAACACGATCTTAGACTTTAAATATCCAACTATTGGATTTTATTCTCAAGAGCTATGCAGATCAGTGATATTGGGAATTGGGAGTTCCAGGCGCTACTTTTGTATTACATTCATAATAATAATATGGGAAGGCAGCACCATGCGGTGTGGCTCTAGTAACTATCCTCAATGAATATGGATCTCCACCTAGCCAGCTAAATGTCCGTGGTCGGTAGAGCTTATTTCATGTGATCCGACCCAACTTCGCAGGTGTTTTCCTATCCCTGCCAGTTTATCTGGTCTGTTAATCCCTATGCCTGTAGTCTACTCCAGCCCCTGCAGTAGTGATCCTTAAACGTTACACCAGTTAATCAAAGCTGTATTTTTGCACCTTGATTTCACATAATAGCTTTCTAGTGTGTGTACTAGGTAAATTCAAACCTTTTAAGGGATCGCAACACTGCATGTTCTGGGATGGACTTACAACAGGTAGAAGGAGAAACAAGGAGATACATTTTCATTATCGCAACATCTCTGCCATCCATTCTACAGGGGCTCTGTAATGCTGATACCTTTCATATTATCCCTCCTTCCACATCTTCACTCCACATCTCTCCCTCACTCACCCACCTTCCTCTCCTCTGCCATTGTCACCGTCACTTCTGTTGAGTTTCTGTTTTGGGTTCTCTCGTTCTTTTACTTCCTTTTTTTTTGCTGTACAAAGTGTTTAAAATATTATTATTTGTATTATATGATGTTAGTATGGTAATGTTCTTTATTAAGGAAGAAGAAAAATTTATTTTTGTTACTGGTCTGTTTCATAATTCTTTTTTAAATTGGTATTGTAAGATATCTATGCAAGAACTGTTAAGTGGAGCATTTTTATTTAAGAATGTAATATGTGTAATAAATGGTAGAATCTGGTCACTGTTCTGTCTTGTATTTTGTTTTGTCTGGATGCTGATTTTTATTGACCACGAGGCTTTTGAGATCGGGAAAACACCTCATTGAACCTTTTCAGGATGCTTCACACATTTTAGATCAGGCTTTCTGAGAACTCACATTATAACCTTCATGAAAATGACTGATACAGCCTCTGTATGGGCCCTCAAATGACTCCTTTTGTGTCGTGTGGTAGGACATTATTTCTGGATAATGGCCAGTTAAGGCAGACGGAGAAATATGGTTTAGCTGCTGGCGAGAGCGCAGACGCAATGAGAACCACCATCACATAGCTATGACAAAAGGGCTTATACTCTCAACATTGGTGGCAATTTAGGTCTTTATTACAAATTAAAACAATCTCATGAATATCTATAGCTCTCCCCTGCCTCCAAATGGCTTCTCCAGGGCTGCTGTGAGTGGCATAGTCTTTAATTAGTGCTATTACCAACTTGTCAATGACTGAGCTGCCATACATACTAACCCATGCCCATGACACCCAGATTAAAAGGGGTAATCAAATAACTAATGGCTAATTAGGGAGCAATTAAGCGGAAGAAACGTGGGCCATATACAGCATATCTGTTCTGGATGAGAGAGAAAAATTTGTCCATTTACTGAGTAATTGCTAATTACGTAATTGAAATGGACCAACTGACCAAACTGTGATTGTCTTTCTTTGTGAGGGTAGACATAAAGACGCGATATTGATACCTCTGATTGAAACCACCTTAACTGCTCACTTGGCTTTCCTGTAAAGAAAGTCATTACGTTTCTTTTCCATTTCCAGATATGCCCATATTTCCTTTGCTTACAGGGCACATACAATGGGGGGCACTGGATGAAGACATTGCAGCAGCACTTAGCCGATACAGAGGATTATTATCCTTCTCAGTGCTGTGTTAGCTAGAAATTGAGAATTGACAATGCTGATTAGTTGGGACCTTTCCAAGTTTTGCAAGCATATTCACTTCTTATTAGAGGTAAAGAGGGAAGAGGAGTGAGCTGTTTCTAATCTTATTCAGTAGCACAAGTCTGTGTTGTGTTTGTGTTTTTAGGAAACAGCAACCATCAGCTTTCCTTAACAGCAGAAATAAACAGAAATGTGGTGAATTTCCCCTTAGCATATTCTACGCTTATCTCCCAGAAGGGCCATGTCAGCTAATCTGACTGACCCTCATACCCCACTGTCCACCACCGCCTGCCCAATATCATGCTGCCTTGTAGTGTATGGAAAAAACAGCAACAAAAGTTGTCAAGACAGATTATTGGCCAGGATATTATTAGGAACATCTGGCTTCACTTCCCTCCAGCATCAAACAGTGCAATTATAGCGCTAAAATTAGTCATGTTGATTGAAAAGAAATTACAGCAGAGAAGTTAAAATTGTTGTCATCCAGCCAGGTCCCTACATTGGTGGCTGATTTGGAAATGGGACATTTAATGAAGCACAAGATGGGTGAAGGATGATAATCCATAATGTTCTAGTGACGCTGCACAGGCCCCTGCTAAGGCTAAGGCTAAGGCTAAGGCTAAGGCTAAGGCTAAGGCTAAGGCTAAGGCTAAGGCTAAGGCTAAGGCCAAGTTCACACTGTTCTGCTTTCCTTGTAGAAATAGTGCTGTCTCCATACACCACACTCCACATGTTGTGCAATGAGTACATAACATAACAACACCAGCCGCTTCAGTCTGCTGATGATGACGGGTGGCATTTTGTTTCCATGGTAAAATAGGTTACATAAATCCACAACAAATACATGTATGTATGTATGTATGTACTGCCAGTTTGGGATCCACATGTAGAAACCGCTGGTTTGGCTTCATGTATGTAGCGTGTACCACTGGTTTTCATGTATGGAGCATGCACTGCTGGTTCACATATAGGATGTACTGCCAGTTTGGGTTATACATAAAAAGCATGAAGCTTCAGTTTGGATTTTAGATATGTAGTGGTTTGGTTTTCTGTGTATTTTGTTTGACCAGTGAAAGACTGACTGCACAGGCTTTGCCCTCAGAGGCAGAGAAGCTAATCAGCTGCCTGCAGAGTGTCCACTTCCTCTGCATTGTGATTGGTTGGACGATGCTCATGTGGTCTACGCCAAAATATTGAAGTTTTCTAAACTTTAGAAAGCACTCTGCCTAAAAATAAGCCAGGTGCAGTACTTTCAAAAAGCTGCCACTCCCCATTGACTTTAATGTATGAAAGGCGGGGCGGTTTGAAAAGTGGAATAATATGTACATTCCCTAGGAAGGCCAAATTAGCTAGCGGTTGTTGTTGTTTTCCCTTGTGTTGGTGCTAGAAACCTCCCACAGAAACACAACCAGGAGAATCCAGGAGGTGAAACAAGAAAAAAACAGCCTGCTCCACAGCTAAAGCAGCTCTCCTATGGGAGGACTTCAGAATATATGAGGTCTGCAAACAATTCCTAATAGTATTAGGGAGAATCAGAATTAATGGTGCGAGGGGTGTTCATGCGGTTTACTTCTACAAAGCCAATTCATCATGAACCATGGAAAATGTTTAGTCATTTTTATGTGTCTTTAGTGGGGATTCAGCTCTCTCATCAATTTCGGATGTATAAGCATGCTGCAGTTGGCCTCCAGGTGTTAGACTAGATTGTAAAAATACCAGAAGACTGATGCAGTCTACCAAATACATTGATATAAAAAGACTTTTAATGCTCTCTCTCTATCTCTGTCAATCTCTCTCTCTCTCTCTCTCTCTCTCTCACACACACACACACACACACAGACTCACAGTCATCCTGTTGTAAGCATAGCAGATCCCATGAGACAGTATTCATATTTTGCTAACCCACTAGCTGCTTGTCTCTCTAAATATTATTCTAGCAGTGCAGCGAAGCTTTACAGATTCCTTGTTTTAAAATTAGAGTCACAATGAGAAGGCATCTGCATGGAACAACATTTACTAGACTGGGTAAAGGGGGAGGAGGAGGGAGGTGGGCAAGAAGCGTGACATCAGCCGGTTCATTTGTGGCTTGACACAGGAAGTGGCTTTGTGGACACAGGAAGTGGGGGAAACGTTTGTTACAAAAATATTCACTCCTCAGCCTTATTTGGTTTCAGTGAGCGCACTGAACCTGTGTGCCCTTTTTCTCTCCACGTGGGGTAGGGCTCTGACTGGTTGTCATACTGGTTCACAGGACTGGTTCTCAATAATTCCATTGTTCCTTTAACTGTCCATCACCTGTTTTAAAAACAAGAAAACATAGATGGGAATAACTTTATGGCATGTTACATCACCAACCTATATCCGATAGAGAGTTTAATGCTGAGTCCAACAGTAACGTTCATTCAGTGTAAGTATTCAGCACCAGTATTTGAGCATGCAGGTGATGCATACATGGTCAGATGGGTGGATAAATGAATGTATCTGAATGCTTACCTGATTGTTTGTACTGTAATCTGCTCATCTGTTTTGGTCAATTTGGATTGAAACCAAGTAGAGGAAGCATTCAGACACACACACACACACACACATACACACACCACACGCACAGGCGCAGGACAAACAAAACGTCCTCTGAAGAATGGTCGGATGTTGGGTATTGGTCCCACTGCAGCAGATTATGTAGTAAACACTTGACCATCTGGACTCCTACACACTGATCCACATACTATCCGAATCACTTTATTTGCCAAGGACAACTAATGTACAGGAAATTGTTTTGTTGTGCAGACACGTATCAACAACGTACATAGCAATACAGAGTGTACATATATAGATTCATTCAGTCAGTTAAGTAGTTATACTAAAGATTCATGGTGCAATAAAAAGAGCTAGAAATCAGAATATATAGACTGGTGTGGTTAATAAAACTGTTTTTAATACTGCTGGTTTTATTTAGCAAGCTTTGAAGACCAGAATGAACCATTTCCTGGTATCACACAAAACCCTTTTAGGGCAACGTGTAGAAACAGATGCAAAACTTGACAACGGAGGCAAGCAGCCAAGAGCTATCAGCATTGACTTCATCATGAAGTTACTAAGGGTCTGAAACTCTGGAAGACAAAGTCACAACTAATCTGCGTTCTCACCTCCACAGCCTTGGCAGTCGCTATATTGAGTTTGGCAGCCTGTAACAAGTTAGCTGAACAAACCTCAGAACGCCAGGGAACCACAGGAAGGAGACCCCACTGAACAAATTGAAGTAGATGTTTAGCTGGACACTTTGACACGCTCCTGTCCAAGAGCAATACAGTGGGAACTCAGGGTTGGTTTATTCTGCAGGCATGGAGGATCACAGATAAGTTTCTTCCTGCCCATCTGAACTATTATGGATTCAGAGATAAGACTGATCCTGGCTAGGTGCACATACTGCACCTCTCTAATGTTGGTTTCCTGGTATATTTCAGTATATTGACTTTTGAAATAATGTTGTACCCACACAGAGATTGCTAAATGAAGTGCACACTGAGTGTTTGTTTTAAAGATCCAGTGCAATGATTTTAATTCAGTCAGGAGAAGTTTACTATGGATTTCCACGGCAGGGAGTGTTGTTGTTTTTATCAGTTTTTGATGCTTCATCTAATTTGTTTCAACTGCTCTAGTGTCCTTTTCTCCATGCTCAGTCAGTTCTCAGTAGGTTGAGAGGATGGTGTTACTTCTTTCCTCAACATCGATTTTCTAGTAAATCTAGTAAAGTGTTTTTTAATGCCAGTTGCAGACAGAGTTAATAGGACTGAGTGAGAGCCTAATTCTTCCCTCTATTTGTGCCACTCACTGCATACCAATATTTTTATCTTTGGGGAACAAATATTCAGTGTTATAACTTCAGCCCCATTGACAATCCATAATGGAGGCATAGTGATTTTGGCTAGTTCAAGCAGCCAGCTGGTTACTGTCTGGCTACCCTTGATTTGCACTATGCCGCACTAGGTATTGGCAACTAAACCTTTGGTTAAGGTTAGATTAAGGTTTGGTCACGGTTAAATAAGAAAAGCTTTCACTGAAAATGAAAACGTCCCTCACAGCGAAACAGCGAACCTGGGTCGTTGAGTTGAGAGGGTTGAGGTGTATGCACCCATCCACCATCCTGACCTCCATGCCCTTACTTTCCACCATGCTTTTTCAATGTCAAACTACTGCCTGTTTCACTCACTTGACCTCCACCTCCTGATTCGCTAGATACATCACAATACAATACGAAATTACGGTGCCTTATTTTCTGTCACTTCTCTGAGACCCCAGCTCTTTCTTATTGAAGGATTAGTCATGTTTGTGCAGACTGAGTTGCTTACTCTGTGGGGGTCAAAGTTCAGTGGTCAGAACTCCCAGGGGTCAACGGGGCAGAGAGAAGTGGGCTGTGTAAATCTTCTTTTTACATGACCAGACAGATGAGCCAATTACAGCGAGTGTATGTGGAGCTCCAGAGACAATAGAGTCTTTAGCTTATCTCCTGGTTACAGCTACTTAAGAGGTCAAACACACATCAGCCTGCTATCTCTGTTAATCTCTCTCTCTCTGTCAGTCTCTCTACCTCTCTTTCCTTGTCCCCCATTTTCAGCTCACACACACACACACACACACACACACACACACACATCCTGACCCCTCTTCCTATCCTGCATATGTTTCCTGTCCCATTCTTCCCTTAAATTTCTTCTGTGTTCCAGGTAATCTCTATGCTGTACATCTGCTGCAGATAAATGTTCTTATAATGTGAATATACACACACTGGACAAAGTCATCCATCACAACCCTGATGCCTTCTTTCCTAAGACACCATGGTTGCGTCCCGGTGGCTGGAATTGATTGATTTTGAAAAATATGGAATTTGTGACAGCTCAAAACATTTCACAGTGAATTGCTTCACCAACTACACCAAATATGCAACGGGCTTCACTGCCTTTCTCCTTCCAGCAAGACACCATTAAAATGTCTTGTGACTTTAACAAAATGGAATGTATTCTTTAGGAGAATAATCCATGGCCTTGCCGCATGCCACGCTTTATTGCATCCTATGCACCCTGATTAAAGAATCTGACTTCATACATGTCTGAGACATGTTTACTTCCTTTAACACAAATAGCAACGGACAAAAATGTAGGTTTTTTGCTGTTTCCATAGGGGATCCGAGAACACAGGCTAGAACAAAGTAGTAGCAATTTACTGGAATTGTTTCTATATCCATTACCTCCAGCTAGCATTATCTCAGCTTTGTTCTTAAAGGTTTACAGTTTGCTGTTGGATGACTAGAAATACAAACAAACATCTGCTAAAATCTATCTCTCAAACATAAAGGACTAATTCATGATTATTTTATTCCCTTTTATTCATACATTCCACCATTTAAACTCTTAATGGTTTCATAATATTGTACCTCAAAAGGAATAGCATGTTTTCTTCCTCAGAGCTGATGAGACAAAAAGACCCCAGGCTGAATTTGAGAAAGAAAACCCTGCCTGTATTTAAAGTGTATTTAAAGTTAAAGAGCAGCAAAGGCAGCAGAGGTATTTGTTTCACACATTTACTCACTGCTGGCTGTGCAGCTTATTCAACCCACACATGTAGCGTTATCGCAATCCTCTTAAGGAGCAAGTCTCGCAGCAGGAACACACACACACACACACACACACACACACACACACACACACAGATCAAATATGCTCCAGCTTCTGCCTACCCAAATGATGGCTTAGAATTGAGATATAATCAAGTAACATTATAGCATTATCGCAAACAGTAATCTAGGAAATTGGCCTCTTTGTGATATTGCCCACGATGAGGAGCACGTCTACTGCTTATCAAAGAGATTTCCATAGCCGGCAGTGGTGTTTCTACCATCATCTCCCTCTGTCTCGGTCAATGCTTCTGCCATTTGGTTGTCTTTATCAGTCACCCACTGTACTGTAATGCTTTAAATAATTCAGTGCAAGCACAGATCCAGAGAGGGAAAGAGAGAGATTATCTTAGACAGCAGCCCCTATTTTTTTCCTCTTCCATCTCACTGCACATCAATTCAGACGCTGTTTACCAGAATCAACCCCTCCCCTTTCTCCTCTGTGCTTTCTTGTGGATAACATCATGTGTATGGTCTCTCTCACCTTGTTTCCCTCTGGAAGTACTGCCCAGGATCATATGGTTTTACACAAATACATTTAACTTGATTTAGATTTCACTTTAAGGGTTTATGCAATCAAACAGTCTGGCATCATAGGGATATCACTATATAGAAAATATATGGAGCACCAGACATTTTGGACATCCTCAGGGTCATTTCTTAACCAGTGGATAGGCAACTGAGCTCCCAGATGCCCTCACTTGAATCATTCACATTTTGCTTTCTGGGGCTTCCTGAAGGAAGAAGTTTATTCTGTGGAAATCCAAAACCAGCATCATCTGAAGCTGAAAATTACTGATGCCTGCATAGTAATGGTGATCCACATTTGCTTTGTTCAAAACAAAGCAACATGGTATTCTGTTTAATAGTGTAGTAGTACTGTAGTCATTCATTCTCTCAAGGCAGCACCTCAGGTGGGACTATGCACCAGCAGAACTCTCTTGACCCTTCCTAAAACTTGACAATGGCAACTGCTGGGCTACTGTGGGCTTCTTGGAGAAGTTAACCAAAAGACTTGCTATCTCCAGCTATAGAGCGCTAGCAGGCTATTGGTTGTTGTGGTGCATAAAGCTCGTAGTCTCAGTCCTGCCTGAGGTCCCGCCTTGAGAGATATGACTGACAGGTCAGTAGACAATGAAAATGATAATTCAAAAACATCTGCCATTGCCATTTCATTTTGTTAGAGAAAATGTGTGTGAATGTGGAAATGTAATTGCTAATGGGTACATGCTTTCTTG
>CABFOQ010022080.1:0-15393 GCA_900660455.1 Gephyroberyx darwinii | reverse complement strand
ACTGGAGAGTAAGGCGAGCTCCCCTTCCCAGCCTCCTCCAGATGGACATAATTAAACCATTAGCCAGCGAGTGGGGGCTGATGACTCCATCAGGACCCATTTTGGGCTTAAATAAACGGTGGAAAATAAAGCTGCGTTCAAAATTGCAGCCTACTTGTTCACGCGCCGTTTACCAGCAGTGTGCTGGTAACAAAAAAAAAGGGGGCGGGTGGGGGCTGTTTTTGTATATTCATCTGTTGTTTCGCTTTTTGTGTCTACTGGTCCCTTTTTATTTGATGACAGAAGGACTTTTTATCTTGGAGGTACTTGCACGGCACTTCTGGGCTCGGCTGTTAAAGGCATGCAGCCCTAAAGTCTCTAAAAGAGGCCGATGATTTAGAAGGGAACGTGCGGGGATGCGATCTGGAGAGGTCCTCGCTCGCCCGCTCCCTCTCTCCTGGGTCCATTTTATCTGTCATCACCTCAGCTGTCCCACATATCCAAGCGCACAGCCGATGTGAATCAGGCCTGGCATCATTCACTCTGTCCGAGTCTCTGAGAGCCTCTGCAACTCCCGCTGCAAGTGGCGCAGCTAGCAATCACATCCACAATGGTACCGCACTTTAGTGGCGGGCATAGTGATAAGACGGCGATTAGCGGCGGTGATGTTTTCTTTCTGACTGAAGGAAATGATTTGACAAAGGCAGCAGGGTTGAGGATTTCCTGTAATGGCTGCAAGAGACCACCTGTGCTGTCACCGTCCACACACTCTACCTTGCCGTCCTTATCGTTGACTTCAGGGGTATTACTCAGGCACTTCACCTTGACAGATACCTGTGCATAAAATAAACACGAAACAGCGAAAATCAAAGAAACCTGACCCTGCAGTGACTCCAGACGCCAGAATTTATCGCCCTATAAGGATGAAATAATGGCTGATCGTAAATTCTTGTGGATCGCGGTTGGATGTTCCATAATTCACTGGGGCTATTTACTATGAGGTGGCCAACAAAACTGTCAAGCTGATCAGACAGATGTTGGGACCGCCGTATATACACTGTAGCAGCTGAATCGTGGGAAATGTTGTTTTCCTCCCTCTCCAGTTTTGAGTGACAGGCGCCAGGTCAGCCCGGCAATTGAACCGGAGAGACAGGCAGCGCCGCTCCAATGTAAAGAGCGAGGAGGCCGCTATTTACCTGCCCTCGATTGCCAACGCCAGCTCCCTCTTTTCTACCTCTCCTCTACGGCGGCAGGTGATGTCAGACCTGCAGCAGCGGGGTCTTTCTCTCTTTTACCTTCTTTCTTTCCGCCTCTCTCTCTCTCTCTCTCTCTCTCTCTCTCTCTCTCTCTCTGTACATCTCCCAGCGTCTCTAGTGTTTCTCTCCCTTTCTTCTCCCTGACAATGAAATACAGTGACACCAATCTCTGGGGTCCCACGACGCTAAAACACAGCTGTGCGGCTGTCCCACTTTTCTGCCATCGAACACCCTGCCTGCCAACACTTCTTCCACTTAGTTCTACCAACACAGCCAAAAACGCTGTTCTTTTCCTTCTCGTCTTTTTTTCTCTCCACTCATCTCCTCCTCCCTCTCTTTTTTCTTTCCTCTTCCGTCACTCACTTTACTGGTGGATGGCGGCGTCAAAAAGATAAGGGCCAAACAAAAAGTCAACATTCCCGCGAACATCTGTTCTGTATCGCTGCTCGCTCGCTCTGGTGCTCCATTTTACGTTTGATTTCTCTGTCAGTGCCGGGGGAACGCCGTTTCGAGCTGCTAGTGTATGACATGCTACGCGGCTTCCAAAATGGCCTTGTTGAATAAAAAATACAACATATGCTGCAGACAGTGCCTTGTGGTGATATAAAGAGCAGACATACAACATACAAGGGGTTAACACACTAGACGTGAACAGCGAGGTGCATGCTAGTAAAATAGCTTACTGCAGAAAGAGAGGGGCATGGCCGTGTGACTGTATCCTGCTTTAAGTAGTCAAAATGATAGGGTTTCCTTATTGATCCCTGAAGAGGATCAGAGTAAAGTGCCTTGAAGGAGGTCAAGTGTTGACACTTCAACACGGGTACTTGCTAATACAGGGCTTGAACCTGGTTTGTCCAGTCTCTCCAAGCACTGGGCCACCCGGCCTATAGACAGTCATTTTGATCTTGCTCTTTTTACAGTGCAATACTAATGCACTCTATACAGGAACAGATTTGATTTTTTTTAAAAATGCATTAACATGGTCACAAAGATCGTGCTACCAGGTTTTTGACTGTTGATCGATTTGCCCAAGCCTGGAATGAGCTTCCTTTCTGTGGATGAGCCTTGAGACCCTTTCACTTGACCTTAAGGGCATTAAATGTTTTGTGCTTTCAACACGTTCGATGGTTGCACTTCCTGTGGTAGTGTTAATTTTGACACACACAGCAGCAGCAGCAGCAGCAGCAGCTACAGCACCCTTTCACACAGCAAACTCAATTAGCGCCATAGACCCAGAGCACACACTTTGCTCCAGTCACCAGTTAGGTGGGGTGGGCTTGTGCCTGTCATGTTCAAGCTGAGAACCAGCAAGGAGAAGCTTTAGCTTTCCCTCTGCACACCTCCCCTCGGCCTCCCAAGCCCCTAATAATCACCGACACTCACAGCTCTTTGACATCCCCTCCTCCTCGCTCATCCGATGCTCCCCGAAACCGCCAATTGGCCTCAAACGAGCCAAATGTAATCCCATCATCCTCCCTGCTTCCTGGCTGCAACGCTGACTTGCATAAGAGACAACGGAGAAAAACAAAGGAGCTGCTAGAGGCTTCACCTCTCCAGCTCCGCCACTCTGCCTCCTCCCCTGTCAAAGAGGAACAATGTTTAGCACAGCCAGCTAGCACCATGCTGTCTCCATTGTTCTGTGTAATTGCACTCAATGGACCTTGAGAAGTACACAGGCTACAGTGTTCTCCGAGTCTGTCTGCCTCTCTCTCTCTCTCTCATGGCCGTTGTCTTCATAGCCTGGACTGGTTTGACTGAATAGGTGAGCGTCAGCGGCGAGCTACATCTGAGCACACATCAAAAAAAAAAAAATTGAAAATGCATTGACCTTCCAGACTCCCCCGCGCTCAATCAATGCTATGTCGCTCGGGCTGCCAAGGTGTCGCCGTTGCAGACTCTCCTTTTTTTTTCTTCTTCTTCGTCGTCGTCCCTTCACCTCCTCTCCTCCGGCCCTCTTCTTCATCCATCATGCTGTCGCTCTCTAAACTGGGACAGCTCATCACCCCGATGCTTAACCCCTCTTTTCTCCCTCTGCTCCATCATCCACCACACTTCCCCACCACCATCCCTCCCTCCATCCTCTGAATCTATCTTTCCCTCACACCTGCCCTCGATCCTTTGCATGCGTTTGCTGTATGTACCCTCAGGTCGCTTGGTGGGAAACTCGCCGCCGACCTCTGAGTTGAGGACACGGGCCTTGTCAGCTGTCTCCACTGTCATACACATAGAGGCACACACATACACACACACACACACACACACACACACACACAAACCCACGTGCACACATTTTCTCTCCTCTCTCTCTGTCGCTTTCTTTCTCACAAGAACACACACCGCTCCATGGGAGTCACCCTCGTTTTCCATCTATCATCCAGTCCCACCCCGTCAACATGTGTGACCCAACATTGCTCCACTTTCCTTCTGCCTCCCAGTAGAATCACTCTGTATGAGCCCTCAACACGGAGTCAACCCACCCAGGTACCAGCGAAGCAGCGGTGGTTCAGAGAACATGCTCACACATACATGGATAGCTAACTGCTCGAAGGGCATGTTGGAATCTCAAGACGATGCAGGGTGGTGTGCCACCAGGTTGGATTTTTTTAAATCTGGGGAGTCTGCTGGATTGGTTCACAGCAGAAAAGAGAGATTGCTTTGCGGCACAAAACAGGAAGATGCTGCTGTACGCTGTACGTCAAGCTGCTGCTGTCCAGAGAGTCTTAACCAATGCAACCCTTGTGGCTACAATGCTAGCGGATATAAAGACAATGTTCAAGACTATAAAATGAAATATTAATGAAAGGAAAGGTTTATTTCTCGCCTAATTAGTAACGCTGGCAGCTAGAGTGTTAGCTAATGTTAGCTCCCATTACACTAGTTTACTCACCTTTCTTCTCGCTGTCTCTGCAGGGGGCTAATTTGAAGTTGTCCCCTCGGTAATGCTGCAAACTTTGCCTTTGTGCTTCTTTTCAGCAAATTACTCACAACCTTTCTATGGTTGGTGTCACTAACTGAATTGTGTTAATTTACTGACATCTTGCATGTGTGAGACTGTGACTTGCTGGTTGTAGCAAAGTGCGTGGCTGGTTAGCGTGTGCCTAAATTATTAGAATTCTCTAAAAATGCTCGGCATCCCATTGGCAGCACCAAACCCATGATTGCACGCAGGCAATAATTTTATGTCAGATTAGTTATGTGTAGATGAACATACTTTGTGCATCTTTCAAACATTCTTTGACAGAGAGAAGTCAATTCAATGTCCAGACCATCAACAACATCAAGACAAGTCAGAGTGAAAACAGACACGAGACCCGACTCAAGTACTACAGCCCTGCTTCAGGAGGATGTTCAGGATGTTTTGCAAATTAAAGTTTAGTTAAGAGTACATTTAAGACTAAGTCACAATACTGGACCCTGATTAGCCAGAAACACCTGCTCCTCTCAAATGCTGCAAACTGGCCTGATTGGACAAATTTCAGCAAGTCTTTAGTGAGGGGAGCCAATCAGGACCAAGTCCAGTTGTGATGCATTTACTGGAGTTAGTCTGAAACTGCCTGGAAAAAGGGTTTGTTTTTGAAAATGACAATAACTTTCAATTTAACCACTAAAACAATTTGAATTCTCCATGAAACATCGTAAATAGAGGCAAAGTTGCATTCCTATAATAAACCTTTAAGTGGAGGTTTAATTGACAACAGCAAACAATCCTCTAGCAGCATCAAGGAATACGCTGGTGTTTCTCTGCCCCGTATAGCAGTGAAATAGCGTGACAAGCCTGAGAGGGAAACAAAGGGGAGATAATATCAGATCATCACTATGTGAAAACTAGCATGATCACTGAGATGATGGCAATAAGGACGGCATATTAGTGCATAACGACTTGCGGGGGAGGGAGGTTGAATTGGGTGAGGGGGGAGGCAGACGGGGTGTCTTGGAGCAAAACAACGACGGCTCCCATTTTCTGAAGTTCAATTAAATGGCTTGTGACAGCGCGCATGTGAGGGCATATCTGCTGCGCGCCACTTGACTCCTGTCGTTAGGGTGTGATGATGCCAGGCTACCACCAGTTCTATATGGGTATTTATAGCAATAATAACCAGCTGGTGAACGGGGATGGCTGTGAAAATGCTCGGGGCCTTGTGATCGCGACATGTCGAGTTGGGAAGCTCCAGGGGATGACGAGCAGCGAGGGAGTCTTTGGCTCGGCTGCTGCCGCTGTGATGGAGACATACTATAAAAGAAGGGAAAATGAAAAAGGGTGATCTGTTAAATTCAAAATGTTGTTGTGTGTTTGAGTGTGTGCGGGTAAGTGTTGTACAGCCCCTAGCGCTGCGTTCTACCCCACACATTGATCTCGCTGCAACACTTTTTCAGAAAGGAACCTGTCGATTAGCTTAACGGGAGGGAAGACGAAATAAGACGTGTCAAATTAGCCGCCTGCTACATCTCCTGCCAATTGTCACTCTAATTAAAAAAACGCTAATTATATCGTGCGTTCGCCTCAAACAACCACTCAGCTATAAAGTCTTGGCTGTCAGGTGTAAACAAGGCCCACAACTGCAGAGGAAGGGAAATCAATCGACATCTGTTAATTTATCTCAGGCAGGAGACCAAATTGAAAAATGGATTGCTCGACGTGCTCGCGCGACGCAAATCTGCATTGTGATCAAGGAGCGATACGTCTCAGCACCTGCTTAGCACGCGATAATGGGAACCGCCACCGTTTGGCCAAGTGGCCAGCCAATAAGGATCAGATTACCGGCTTGGCAGGGACGGCGGTCGGCGAGCAGGTGCGTGCAGGACTTGAGCCTGTAAGCCGGAGCTAGTTTGATGAGAACCAGTGTTGACACAGAAAGGTTGGATTATCTGGTGATTTCCTGGGACTATTTTGGCAGCCAGGCCACATTAGCTTGTTGCACATTTCCTTCTGGACTTCTACATTTCATTTCAGTGATGGAGCATTTCTCTCATTTCTCATTTTTCTCTCATTTCATCAGTCTAGAAGTGATTGACATGTTTGTTTGTTGACACACCTTGCATCTCCCTTGCCTAATATCTGACTTAAATATGTTTTAACTAGTCCTGTATCCTCCAGGCTTAATGCTTATCAATGGTAGATAAGCTTCTCATGCCTGTCAAAATCTTATGTTGTAATATCAATGTCTAGGAATGTTTATCATGTACTATCTTGTGTTGTAAAATCCTAGGAAGACTAGTATCAGCTAAAGGGGATCCTAATAAAAAAAATTAATTTTTTTTTAATTTTTTTTACTGTTTATCTTTGCCTGTCTTTGTATCCTAGCATTACAACCTAATTTTCCCATGGGCTTCATCACGTTTCATCTTATTTGATCTTGTCAGTGAAGTGTGTAAAGGGTGTTCAGTTCACGCCAGGAGCGAAGCAGTCTTCATTATGGGGGTCTAATGAGAGACAATGACTCCATCCACCATTCAGGGTTCCCTGGCTCTTAACTGCAGCCAGACTAATGAGGAGTGTACAGTTTCCTCCTCTTAACGAAGGGTCAGTCCATATGCCCCCTGACTGACTACATAACACTGCTCAGACTCAGACTGACAAGGGCAGCGTGGTGTTGGAAAAAGCTGTTCTGCTTTGGTCCAGGTTTGTTCACATTAACGTTATTTAATACTCATATTTTCATTTAGCTTGTAGAGCTTAATGCCTGTACAGTATTTCATATATTTATATCACAGTTTTTAAATGATGCTTTTAAGAGAGTTATTAAAAAAAAAGCATAAATAGTTTCTGATAATGATGATAGTTTGGTTTATGTTTAAACTAAAAAAGACAAAATAGGTTTAGTTTCGTTGCTCTGTGAAAAAAGGAAGAAATAAAGTGATTAAAAAAGACTTACACAAAGAAGAAGTGCAAATGATTAATTTGTACAGGTAAGATAAAAGACTAATAAAAATGCTTCACCGCAAAAAAACAATAGAATGAAAAAAATAATAACGAAAAACAGAAAAGGCATAAATAGTGAAACAACTGGAAAATAAAGGAGCAAGTAGAAGAATAAAATGATACAGGGAGTAAAAAATAAAATGTAAAAGAAATACAGGAATCCTGAGTGATTGTGAGTGGGAGTGCGTGTGTGTTTATGTGTGTGTGTTGCTGCTAAACACATACGCGTACTTGCCTGAAGACAAATAGCCCTTTGACCTCTGTGTGAACCACGAGCCCCTGTTGGGTGATAACTCATGACCCGGTGCTACCATCCCTCACCGCGGTAAGGATGAATGCGATGATGAACGCACCCCGTGATGCTGTTTCGATAGCCCTGGGGTCACAGCCATGACAAACTACCCACTCAGACAGCCAGGGCAGAGCCTTGTTTATGCAGCACGCCCATTCAACACCAGGATATCATGAAGTGAAACTATACCAGAGGGAACTAGCATCAACTCAGTACTCCAATTATAATACATGTGCAGCCATTTGTCTTGCCGACGACAACGTACGGTTTTGCAGTATATCGTGGCGCAGCTGCTACAGGGACAAGCACTAGTCTACATATAGATTCAGCGGTCTGTAATGTGAGGTCAAGCAGTGCGGCGTACCGTACAGCTTAGTGGTTTAGTGTACCATGAGGAAGCGATGCTCAATGCTGGCGCAGACTGAAACGGAGGCCCTCGATTTCCACGACTATGCTGAAAACATCACTCAGTAAAAGTCGTCTGATACTGTAGATACGAGGTGTACAAGGTTCAACTGGTAGCTCATAAGGCCGATGCTGATAACCGATATTTCTGTAGTGAAGCTGCTGTTAGCTGATATTGAGGATCTTTAAGTTTGATCATTTTAATGCAAAACCTTTTCAGTGTTTCCTACAGAACTGTATTCTTAACAATGTGGGAAAGCCTCTGAAACCATCACGTGACACTAAAACTCCACAAAAACTCACAATAATGAAATTGTTTTAGGTGAGTTAGCGACTCTTTAAGGCAAAGGCCATAGGTAGGGACTCATCGCTGCCTTTAAATGGAACATTTATTTACAATAACACTATAGAACAATTCAATTCATAAATGAAAAGATAAATATAAAGTAAATCGAATTTCTTTGCAGGTTTGCAGGTGTTTTATGCAGCTGTGGTGGTTAGCTAGGAACCTCCATCATTACAGAGGTCTGACACACACACACACACACACACACACACACACACACCCCACACACACACACCACCCCTCCCACTTTCCACCCACAACATCCATCTAAGTCTCAGGCCAGAGGAACACATGGAGTTCCAAGTCTGGACCCGTTCTCCAGCAAGCTGCACTCGGGGCTCCAGCTGGCCCAGCTTGTCTCCTCCTGGTACGGTACTGGGCTGCACGCCGCAAACTGTTTGTGTGAAATAGGCCAATGGTTCTTAAAGTGGGTTCCAGGGGCCCCCAGGGGTCCTGCAGGAGGTTCCAGTGGGTCACCAGCAAAATGAGGAATAGTTTGAAGGCAAAACCCACCCGAGGATACTCCTACATTGTTATAAATCACCAATCTGTGATGTCCAATACATTCCAGCTAGAGTAGCTATTTTTATCAGTGGTTATTCTGTGATTAAATGTTGTAATTTACTTTTTGTTGAATCCACTTTCCCATTTCCCAGAATGCCTTTCAAGAACCCCCCAGAGAAGGCACATGAACTAGTTCGTATCATACAGGCACGTAAATGTAGCGAGCTAGCCAACTAGTCGTGAGGCATGGGTGTGTCTGTGATTGTGGCCACGCCCCTTTCTCAAA
The DNA here is from genome assembly GCA_900660455.1 of Gephyroberyx darwinii. NCBI lineage: Eukaryota > Metazoa > Chordata > Actinopteri > Trachichthyiformes > Trachichthyidae > Gephyroberyx > Gephyroberyx darwinii. The sequence goes on along the minus strand of CABFOQ010022080.1, from coordinate 6,405 downwards.
ACACAACATGCCTATTGAGGCTACTGTCGGTGGAGAAATTGTTAACTCTGTCTCTTCTACGGTGGATTTCTCCACCAAAACCAGATGTTTACTGTTGATGTTTGAGTTGGCTGAATTGTTTTTGGTTATTAATTAAACAACATGGGAATATTTTTTTTCCTTTTAATATCTTATATACTTAACTTTAATTTACTTTCTTTAATTTGTACTATAATTTAACACACTAGAAATTCCAATTAGGGAATGTAGAAGAATCACAGGTTTCACTCTCATTTCCTCGTGTACAGTGTAGACAGATCGACAACTCAATACTAAATCAACAATAACAAAATAATCTGCCTATTATTAAAATCTTTCAAGTCAGGGACATATCTGTAAATGTGAAAATCTATCTATCTATCTATCTATCTATCTATCTATCTATCTATCTATCTATCTATCTATCTATCTATCTATCTGTCTGTCTATCTAGCTACCTATCTGTCTATCTATCTACCTATCTGTCTATCTATCATCTATCTATCTATCCATTTATCTGTCCATCCATCCATCCATCCATCCATCTATATAGTTAGTTAGTCAGACAAATGCAACATGTCTATAACTTCCTTTCAGTCCTCTCTGCCACCACTGCTTCACCCCTCCTCCTGAGACTAATAGCACCTCAAGGGCTGCACCGCTCCATACAGACACAGTGTACTTGTCACCATGTCAACTGGCTGTATTATTTGAAGTTTTCTTTGTCTACCATCTCAGTGGTTTTAAGCCCCCGCTGTGGTCGGCAGTTAGGAGAAACTCTCCTGGAACAGGTGACAACAAGATAATAGCATCTGCAGCCTAGAGAGTGCAGGACATTGACCTGTTGTGGGTTCTCCATTGTTGTGTTGTTGTGTCTTAAGAGCACGCAGGCACGTGCATGTGCATGTGCACACATGCACACGCACGTGCCTGCATCTTTTCACGTGAGCGTATTTCCTTCCACGCTCGATTTCTCTTCCACGCAAGTCTGTGCACGTATGTGAGTGAGTGTCTCTCTCCTTATCCAGCTGATGGTCCATTCAAATTAAAATGAACCTCCATCACGCTAATAGGGGGAGCGGAGAACAAAGCACGGGCTTTCTGCAGTCAGCAGGAATAGCAGGAGGATTATCATCGCTATCGTCAGGGCTATTATCATTAAACCCAGTTGCCACTCTCCGCTTCCTATGAAAATGAATAGGCCGCGGCGAGTTTATTCCAGCAAAAGTTTGGATTCTGCACCGTGCCAGTCGGTTGTTTTGGCGGTTAAACCCCGGTGTGTGCACTGAGAGTATAATAATAGATAAGAGATATTTCAAATTCTGTTTCTGGACTTTTACAAAACAGTATGTATTGTGGAAAACACTAACCGTAGTTTCAACTGACCCTACTGTGGCAGCCATGTGCTCTGCAGGAATTCAACAAATAACAAATGGCCTCTAGTCTGTCTATGTTACATTACAGTCATTACATTACAGTCATTTAGCAGATGCTTTTATCCAAAACGACTTAGCCAATTTGGCTTTCCATAGTTTTTATCAGTGAGCAGGCATTGGGACATCAGCAACACGTCTTTTCTTCAGTCCGCCAAAACAGTTTCTTCGTTTTCATCTGTTTCATCAGTTGGTATCAGTAAGTAAAATAGTATATGGTGTCAGCAGCCTCAATTCGGTTGATACATCAAGTTAACGTTAACCTGCGTCAGATGGCTACCAAACCTTATCCACATATGTTCATCTATTAGAGGTATTTTCAATGTTTTGACGTTAATATGACTTGATGGCTAGCTACAAACTTAATTGCTGATGTGTATGCTAGCCAAAACAGTCGTTAGCCGACATTAGCTAGACTAAATTAGTTAATTAACACGTGCTAGACAGTAGCCACTTTTAATTAATGTTGTTGAGCAAACTTAACTGAAGTGTCAAGTGGATTTATGATTTTAGCTAACATTAAGTCTAATATTAACGTGTTTTACAGCAACGTACAATAATTAATCTCTCTCTTTCTCTCTCAGGTTCTGGTTAAAATAATGAACTGTTCCAATTCCTCGCCTGCACCATGACTGCTTGTGTACATTCAAATCTTGAATGTTGAGCAACAACCAAACTCACTGCACCTGACGCCCTCTATGGTTGATTGTAATGGACAATCTTCAAAGCCTACCGCAGGCTATGTATACTCTCTTTGGCCTCATCCCTGCGCTCCACCTCAACTACCCAAAGGGAATGAAAACACCTTTCTAAAATGCTCTTAACTAAAGCTGATTGCAAAGCTAAACATAATGCAGTTGTGGTTTTGAAAAAAAAGAAGAAATTGCATTGTCTGTGAAGTGGGGATTTACTTTATTTTCCACCCATTTTTTTACGTTTTACTTTCCACAGTAAAATTTATCTGAGATTACTTTTTTCCCCCCATACAGAAGAGTCAGACATTTAGCAGGCAACGTTGTGAAATGTCTGTTTAGGGTGAAAGAACATTGAAATATTGTTCTGCTTTTTTGCCTGCAGATCTGTGCAGTTACATTTGTACAATATTTTTAAATTGTTGTTTGTATATCAAGTGTTTTCAGCTTAAAACAAAGTCAACAGGAATTGGTTCATTAGTTCATCTTACTTACATTAATTAGTTAGATACTATACTTAAGTATTGACAACTCAAGTAATTGATTTATCAGGAAGCATGATTCTAAGTTGCAGTAACTAATGCTAGTCTAATTTAATCTAAATTGCCAAATTTTCTCAATTTAAACTTAAAAGTACATGTTACTTAACAAACTAGTTTCCTTTACTCAGTTTTGTTAAGGCAATGAGTTTCCTAATTTTTTTTTAAGTAAAGTGAACTTATCAGGGTTTACAGTGTATAAGCAATTTTGCATCATTGACATCATCATCTTTATCTGTAGATATGGCATGGTAGCCTGAGTGAGTCCAAATTTGAAGTAGTTTTTTTTTTATCATAATAATAGAGATCAAAGACCAAACAAATGACCATGAATCCACCTAGAAGCCATATCTAAATTAAAAAAATCACATCAGTTGAGCAATCAGGACCAATGTTCCCTCTAAGCCGAGTGCTTTTGGTGACCTACATATAATCATTTATCACAATGACCGAATCATCATTTCTTATCGGTGATCAGTCATTGCTCTCTAGAAGTGCAGTCAATACAAGCAGGTGTGGTAAAGTAGATGCAGGGACTTAAGGTCCAGGCGCCCCCGTCTATATCATCATGACGATCACTGCTATAACTGATTGCAACTGTCATCTTTACATTTCACTATATTTAGAATGATCACCAAACCCTCCTTGCAGGCCTTGCATCTATTTCTGATGTGACAATGACATCAGCAGACATACATGTTGCATGTTACAAATCTGCTCACAGAATGAGGTGACTGTAACACGGCATCTGTCAAGTGAAAAGCATAGCACTTAGACAAAGCAGCCACTTTGGCACTAATACAGAAAAAAATCACTCATGTCATCTTGGGGAATTGTGTAAAACATGAAACTCACTTTTCCTCAACGGGAAAATAACGTTCTTTGGAGGTTGTCAAAAGTCATTCCTTTAAATTTAGGAAATCACAAACTGAAGGAGAAGTAGACGAGGCAGGTTGAGGGAAAGTGGGCACACCAAAAAAGTAAACTACAACACTTCATCACAAGATAATATTTAGACTGATGATATCTAACAGTGGGAGAATATCTGAGGGTGGAATTTTCCTTTAAATAACACTAGAGCTCTATATTTATATCACCCTAACAACAAGAGAGCGATCACACCCACACTTTGCTTTGGTGCGAACCATAGTTGAAAAGTTTTCTTTGTTGCACTTTAGTTTTTGGTTTGTTTAGGTTCGTGCTGCCCAATTACAAGCAAACCGGGACTTCTAAAATTTTGGCAGTCAGGGAGTGAAATCCAGTCAAATCCAGTTCCAGTCCCTGTAACTTCAGCTAAACATAATGGACCTGTCTGTTGTTATTGCTGTAATTTACAGTCTCTGGTCTTCATACCAGGTAACAACACATGAATAGATAGCTGAAAATGAGCTTCATTTTGTTATGCTTGGCTTTCCAAACATGAGTAACTGCTGGCTGTGTGATGCCAACATCTGTCTCCTGATGCCCGTAAAACCGAATGGAACAACGGTCGGACAACACACTTGTGAAGCCGTATGTTTTGGGGTCATGAGGGTCTGGAAAGATTACGTTCTCACTCCTAACAAACCACTTAGTTCACTTGGGAGCGGACCGAGACACAAGTTCACCTTTTGAAAGCTTAACTGAATCAGTATTTATTAAAGTGTTTGCCCCGTAGCTGGTCGTGTAGCTCGGTATCTGGTCCTGTAGCTCAAGACCAAGTCCTGTAGCTCAGTATCCGGTCCTTTAGCTCAGGATCTGGTCCTGTAGCTCAGTATCTGGTCCTGTAGCTCAGGATCTGGTCCTGTAGCTCGGTATCTGGTCCTTTAGCTCAGTATCTGGTCCTGTAGCTCGGTATCCAGTCCTGTAGCTCAGGATCCGGTCCTGTAGCTCAGTATCTGGTCCTGTAGCTCAGTATCCAGTCCTGTAGCTCAGGATCAGCGTTTGATTCCCATGCCAACATATATGAAGTCATGGTACTGTGAGATGGATCAAAGGGTCCACACAGCGCAGCTGTGTGTCCTGTGAAGGTGTTACAGTGTCATTCTAGTTTCCACCCATATTTCTAGAAATGGAAAACACAATATTAGGTGCACCATAGCTACTCGTGTTTGAGAAACTTTACAGCTACACTGGGGATTTTCACACTGAATACTGAGTATCTTTTTACCAGAGGCGTACTTAAGAACAGGAATTTTCTATTGTATGACAGTATACCCTGTGTCTAAATTGGGAATGGTGGTTGTGTAGGTTAGTCTGTGCCGGTGTACCAGGGACTCTTTAAACCCAGAAACAGAGATCTTCTCTGTCCTTTACGCAAGGCAACACTTGTAGCCCCGGGTCCTAGACACCCTTCAACCTGCACCGACAGCCTGAGCCCCACAGCACCACTATGGGACTGTGAGGGAGAGGGGAGGGGAATGAAATTCTCCTTCATGCCAAAGCTCATCCAAGCAGGCCCATGCCAAAGCACTGTGTGTGCAAACAATCCAACTGAATCCGACTCGATGTATACTCAGGCCTTATCTGGGAGAAACCAAATACACTCTGAGCTATCAAAGGCAATGGATGAGTGATTGGAACTCTCAGTTTTTCGGCAAATGCAAACACATCTATTACGGTCCACCACTTCAAGCTGTACAAATCAAAACCGGGGCGGTGAGGAAGAAAAATAAACAGCACGGTGTGTGACTGTTAAGAAACTTCCAAAAAAAAAAAAAACACACTATCTATAGGTATATAAAACTCAAACTCGACCAGTGGTGGCTGACTCAGTGGTGATATGTGGCAAAAAAAAAAAAAAAAAAGAAGAAGAAAAATTCACATCAGACAGAGTTAATGCAGGCAAAGATTTTTTTAAAATACCTTTTAAAGGATTTGCTAGATAAGCCTGTCGGTCTCTCCTAGCAGGAGCCCCTAAAGGATGCTAGAATCGATAGATGAGAGAGGATTTACTGTAGGGCGAAGAGGGGAAAAACTGTTATTTAATGCATGTGAGCAGAATAATGATGCTGTGAGGAACCTCATATGCTTCCACGCTTGTTATTATCAATGGACTAATCTGCCATTAAGCAATTCCATCAGCCACATGGATCTAATATGAAATGTGTATTTACCATTTACCATGGATTAACCACTATCAGAAATATTTACACAGTGAAGAAGTAAAGTGGGAGATTGCTAGTGACCTCTCAAGCAGAGTGAGGTTAAAGTATCACTGTGCTAGAGAATATTGTGTATACTAGCACAGTAATTGAGCTCATGACACAAACCTCTTTGCTGCATGGAGATAATGCATTGTTCCTCATAATGCTTACCACTTATCATATAATGCCATAATCCACTGTGGGCATAATGCATCATCACAGGGTTATTAGCAGAGAGATAAAGACACAATTACACTGAACAACTCTTTAAGCTAACTCATACTAATGCCATGCTATCTGCCCATCTGGCCAAGCCAAGAAAAACACACCATCTCACGGGAAAGGAACACGGTGCTGACACAGCAAAGGTACAGGCTTCCGGGGCCTGAGATCTAAGGAGCTCCATCACGGACGGACAGCGGTAATTACGGTGATTGAGCGTCCACCGCGGCCCGAGTTGCGTGGAGCTGCGTCAAGGTTAGGGGCTTTGTTAGGTTTCTTAGGTTGTTAGGTTTTTTTGGGGTTTTTTTTGCGGCGGATGTTTGAGATGAGGCCACACACAAAACGAAGTCGTTTGGAGGTTGTTAAGGTGTAGGGT
>CABFOQ010022077.1:0-14008 GCA_900660455.1 Gephyroberyx darwinii | reverse complement strand
TCCATCCCCGTTCTCTGCAGCTCGCCTCCCCCTCCCCCCCAGTACTTATTTCTGACAGTTGGACAGGTCTGTAAGATGCCAGGGCATTTCACACACAATGATACCCATTTACACCCAGGAGTGCTTATAATGACTTCAAATCGTCTATAATGGCTTATAATGGGCACTTACTCCTACTCCTGCAGGCATTTTGAATGTGCAGCCACTTTCCAAAGGGTTGTGTGTGCATATTAGGCTTGGGTTGATTTGCTTTAAAAGTGTATTCCATTACAGTTAAAATCAAAATTGCATAATCCAAGGGATTACCTAATCTCAAGAATGTATTCTGATTACTTGAATTTACTTTAAGATTATTTTGCCAGTCACACACAGCAGACAATCATAGCTCAACACTCATTTGGTGGCCCATTTAAACCCCCTACTCCACTTATCGGTGCTGCAGCTGTGCTCGCTGGTGTTGCTAAAGCCATTCTATTTGTTATGAGAATTAATATTGCACTTGTCTGCTTACTTACTATCTGCTGCTTTCTCACATTGGATCCTGATCAAGATGTTATCAGATGGCAACCGGTGTCTTCTCCACACCCAGCAAGAGTTAAATCCTAAAGTGGATGAGGAACTTGGAAGGTCTTCAATGCAGCTCCCGACTGGCAAATAAGAAACCCCCCTCAATCAACAGCTGGCCAGTGCATAAGATATTAAATGCCTTGTATTGCTCTAAACAGCCCCATCAGTTCTGCTGCTAGTACTTCCACTGATCTGCCTGCAACATTGACAAAAGGTACAACCAAAAGGAAACATTATTGGCATCCTGCTGATACCGGCATGGCTGAAGTCACTGCTCCAACCATTCCTGAGACATTTCTGCTCCTGTTTTGGCTCCCACCCCTGCCAAAATGTCTGGGATTCAACCTGACGATGACTCACCACTCGCCGTAATATCCAGTCATCGCTCGTCTCCACAATCTCGCATCCTTTTTCGATTACTGCATCTCAGTAACATAACCTGATTACTTTTTAAATGCTTTAAAAATTAGTGCAGGAAAGTAATTCCTTACATAAAATATTTTAATTCAATATGGACCGAAATAAACAGGCAAAGTTAGCCTTCTTACAATTGACAGTATGTAGGAAATAAAGCCTTGTACTTGCATTAGCTTTTGACTTCAGTTTAAACCATAACAAACAGTGTAGACAGCCTTTTTCCCTCTAACACTTTGTTGGAAATACAACAAATATATCTCTGGCCTTGCAGTTATCTGCTTTTTTAGTTAAAATTAGGCCAACTTGACAACAAGCAAAGACCTTTTCATATCTTATAGAATAAAATAAATAAAATAAATCTGTTTCCAGCCTCACAAGTAGAAAATGCCCCAGCAAAGAACAGTCAGGGGAGAATGGCACAAACTTATGTACATAACTAGAGTATAGAGTAAGCTTCTCCATGTGTTGGTCCGATGTTCTGTTGCGTGATGCCGTGAGTATATTGCCCCCGTGGCTAAACAACCATTCAACTGGGGCACTAGAAGGCAGCGTAATACTGTACTTAAAAGTCTGGAAAGGCCTGTAAGGATTCCAAGCTTCTGCCCGTGTCCTCAAGAAACCTCCTCACTTCCTCCTCTGCTGCACTGGCATCACTGGAACCATCAAAAACACAGAAGTTCTCATCAGATCCATCGGAGTCGAGAGATGAGCTCTGTCCCTTATCAGTAGGCATTCCAGTGGCCCCTGTGCTCTGTCCAAATTGTCACCTGCTCTTCAGGCCCCTGTTAAGCCTGATCCGGGGAGTAAGTCCAAGTTGATTTCTAAGCCCACATCCCTAGCTACACCTTTGTGTATTAAATGTAATGAAAGTGTATGTAGACACACTAGCTGCAAATTCGTACATGCCTGCAGCTATTGTGGAGACAGCCTCTCAAGGTCTGTGTGGCCACACAGCACAGGTTGATCAACAAAGAAAAAGTGAACAAAGCATCCACACCTCTTAACATGCCAGAGCTCTCCGCATCCATGAGGAAGCGCCCCAATCGTTGTTTTGTTCATTAGCTTCTCTCTTGGTCTGGCCCAAGCTTTTTTAGCTGCCTTGTGCTACCTTCTCCCACAAAATCTCCCACAAATGTAAGAATCCAAGATAGTCTATAAACTTCTTGCGAAAGAAGTCAAAAATTGACACCCCCCTTTTCCCAGATATTGCATTAGTCCAACTGGCATTGCAACTCACAAATATTCAAGTAAAAGTGCCAGATTATCGATCTGTCTGCCCCTCATGATGATAGTGCACCTATTATCAACCTCATCCATCTTCTCACTTCACTATATTACAACAGACCATGCTCAAGTCTCCTCAAATTAGCTGGTAAAGACGCATGGCTTGGTAAGGCCAGTATTAAAGCGTTTAAATTCATGTCCCTCCACCTTTCTCAATGGCACCACTTCAGCATCAAGTGGTGTGAAAAGATGTACTTCTCTGTCACAGCAGCCTCCGTATTTTTCATACTTAATGGAGGCACCGTGTTGGATTCTTCTAAATACGTGTAAAATCCCTTTTCAGCCTGCACCTACTGGGTGATTCCTTGGTTATTGATTATCCTCAGTTCGGTTCCAGCCAGAGCATTGCATTAACATTCCAGAAATGATGTGTTCCCTTTTTGGCAGGGAAAAGTCAAGGGTCATCTAATATTGAGTTTCTAGGCATGACTTTCTAGGCAAGACAGCCACTTCATGAAAGCTTCCCTTCCTCTACAGAAGCTAGAACACATTCAACAATTTAAAAAAAAAAAATTGGTTAGAGTCAATATGTTCAAGGGGAAATGAAAGAAGTGATACCAGTCCAGCTGACATGATGGCAGATGTATTTTATGTTGGACCTTAATGGTGTTAATCACGATTGGAGCAGGTCAGCAGTGATGGATGATGGGGATGGATGAACGCAGGTGGTAGCCCCGCTGACAGAAACAGCTTTTAGGATCATGTGGGGAGACAGGAGAGATGTCAAACCTGAATGAGTTAGAGGACGAGGGAGTTGGGGGAAGGGTAGTTGGGAGAGGGAGCCTCAGGATGCCATCAGCCTAGAATAAAAGGAATACAAGTAAGAGAGGTCATCCAATGAGCCAGATGTGTTCCTCTCTCTCGCCGCCCAACACCCTGAACACAGTTTTTGAATATATTTCAAACAGCAGCGATAAGGACAGACTTAAAAAAAAGGAATCTGCCTCTGAAATGAAAATTAGAGCCATCGTTTTCCTGGACCTTTAGCTACAAGAGCCCATAGTCCATATTTTATTTTAGGAATCATTATTTGAATAGGCAATTAAATCAAGAGCACATTTTCAGCAATGGCCCTGGGGAGGTAGGGTTACATGAGGTTAGAGCAATTTGGGATTTACAGCCTCTAGCCTTATATCCTCTGTTTATCTTATTTTGAAGTGCCAGACGTGCTCTTATTCTTCACAGTAATAGTAATAGTAATAGTAATGCAAAGTGGTCTTTATTAGAAGGCTAATGATTTGTGCGTGTTCCTATAAAATAGGAACATAATAATAATCAGAATTTTATCGCATGTTTTCAGCTCACAGCACAAAAGGCTTTCCATACAAAAACAAAGCAAAATAAAATTCAGTGTAATAAATAAATAAATACATAAACATTATATAAAAAATATATTAAATTGCAAAGATGATGAAAAACCCGGCCGCCATTAACATTATCATCATTATCATTATCGTTATCATCATGAAACTTAAATCTCTCGACCTCTGACATTCATTTGGAGACGTTTCATTGCAAAGGATAATTTGCCCAGGGAAAATGTATTCATGTAAATAAGAAGGGAGCATTTTAAATCCCTATACTGTGGTCAGCAGGAAAGTGATAGATTGGATGGCTAAATGAGCTAAATGCGGCTATATTTTTTTCTGTTGAGTTTGTATGAGCCAGTTGAGATAACGTGGTGTGTAACTGATGTGATGGTCAGCCGTGTGTTTGCTATTTACTGATGATGTGCCGCCTCTGCCAAAACCTTGTTGGTGTTACTGTCCTGGCCTCTGTCGATATGTTTTGTTTTGTCTGCGCACTGACACGTACGTGTACTGACATGTTTACGCCGGTGACTGTGGGAAAAGGAGGTTGAACAGGAAGACAGACAAGAAAAGAGAGCAAGACTGAGTAGAGGGCAATAAGCCACTGTCAGCAAGAGATTGTGTGTGTGTGTGTGTGTGTGTGTGTCTGGCTTATATCGCAATGTGTGTGTATTCATGCGTGTGTCGTCGTGTCTGACTTAGATTGCTGTGTGTGTGTGTGTGTGCATGAATGTGTTCATTTCCTCTGTATGAGCTCATGCCAAAATAAGCTCATTACCATCACAGGAGCCAAAGCTGGAATTCAGAAATTCATTAGCTCAACGATTTGCATAGTCTCGCTTTCCTTTGTGTGTGTGTGTGTGTGTGTGTGTGTGTGCACGTGCGTGTGTTCTGTGTATATGTGTATTTGGCAGTGCTTGCTGCAGGCACTCAAACCCATTCGTACCTGCTTTTCTGTCATGGTTTCCCCTCCCCTGTGTGGCTGAATTAAAATGTTCCCCATCACTCTGCTAAAGGTTTGAGTTCCACTGCAATTCATGTTCAAAGGAACTCAAGTCTGAGAAGTAGAGAGTGACAATTACTGCAACAAAAGCATGACCGACAGGGAGAGAAGCTTTAATTGAGTTAAAATTGGGTTTCTGAATAGATCATTCTGTTAATTTTAGAATAAATAAAGTTCTTTTCTATCAGGGTGCACTCCAGCCCAGGAGAGGGGAGATAGGAAATCTTTCTCATGGTTCATTGCAAGAGCTTTGCACTTCTTCTGCTCTTTCATTTCTCTTTTGGAAGCTGATTCATTTGCTCTCCTTCTCTGCGCTTATCTGCGATAATGGCGTAATTGATGCCTTTGCTAAAATGCAATATCAAATATTTCACTTTGAATTTTACAGTAACAGCTGTACTGCCCCGCATTGACCGGCATTTCTTAAGAAGTCAGTTAAGTCAGCCGGGTGAAGTCCAGAGGCAGGAAACAAACCATAGTTTGCAGGATATTGGTATCCCTGAGGAGGCCGGCAGTGAAATGCACTGCCAGCCAAGAAAGCACAATAGACAAAAAGGTAGAGTAAAAAATCTGAGGGCTACTGGGAGGAGTGAACGGGAAGCTGTTAATGCAGGTTTGATAAGGGCACTTGACAGGCTTAAGGGAACAGTTGAGAAAAAGCTAGAGAAAATGGATGGTATTATTTACAATTACAGGGTAGAAAGTAAAAAAAAACATGTCCAGATGACAGCAGGAGATTGAAAGACTCGTCCAAGAAAGGAGGCAGCTTAGGAAGCAGAGGACGGTGATAGATCTCGAGAAAGAGGGTCTTGATATCTTGCATAGAGACGTGAAGAATTGTTTGGAAGCTTTGAGGAGACCAGAAAATCTTAGGAAAAATAAGGAAGAAAGAACGAGCTTCATCGGCCCCAAGGCCTAATGGAGTCCCCTACCAGCTGTAGACAAGAGCACCAGGTGTGTTGAGATCCTTGTGGAAGCTTATGAAGACCGCATGGAATTTATTCTCACCTGTCTTGGGCCGAGATTCAAACCCAGCACCTTTTTGCTGTCCTTGCTTCTTCCGTGAGGGAGACAAGACTAGGAGGAAAGACTGCAGGCCAGCTAAGAGTGGGTGGAGATTGGCAAATGGCAGTAGATTTTGGGAAAAAGCTGAAGACTTTGAAGTGCACTTTCGAGTTTCGAGTCCAGTGGAACGCAGCATTAGATTAGGTGGCTGGTGAATGCTGCTGCTTGTCTGATGGTCCTGTAGGTTTATGAGAACGTAGCCTGATGTCCTCTATAGTCTCCATTTGTGGGATAGTGCATCATTCTTTCTGACATCTGAATTGGGCTTGTGTGTGAATGCTCATCCTGGATTACGGCACAAAAGATTATAACATAAAAGCCTGTGTGTTAGTAAATATCATTGCTGAAGATGACTTGTGAGTTGGAATCAATGACTCAGGCAAACCTGCATTTCCACAGGAACTACAGGATGGACGTCATGGTACTCGGCAGAGCAAGAGAGCCAGAGGATGACAACTGGTACTCTGCCTATAGAGCCTTAATTTATTGACAATACAGTGGGCCAGGAAACCAGCTTGTCATCCCTAAACTGCTGCCTGTGGAGGATTAAGTACAAGTGGTCTGATCCCATGGACAGTATACTGGTTATACCTGGTCTGTAGCTCACCTTTCCAGGTACTGTGACACCCCTGCAATTTACACACACAGTGACATGCATCATCAGGACATCAAAACCTCAGCATCTTTATTTTTTGATTCAAATTTTACTTTTTATTACTATTATTCATTTGTCAGTTTAATTAAATAAAAAATCACAACTATTTATTTATTATTATTTAAAGGACTAAATATCACATGAAACATGTATTCGGTATCGTTGTCTTGAGACTGACAATTCTTACTACTTCAGTATTTAATACAACTGCAGGGATATTTATGGCATCTTAATTTTACACATTATATATTCATATGTTGGATAAAATAACTAATAATAAAATAACTAAAATTAACTCCTTGGGTTTCCATCCTTCCATCCAGGTACATGGCTTGGAAAGTAGTGTTGCTCAACATCTGTACACATGAAGTGATACAGAGTTTCAGACATAACAATGAAAACTTGAAAATATTTATCTCTGGTAACACATTGAGGCACTCAGTATTTCATTTTGTACAGGCTTTATTGCTGAAGTTGGCTGATATTTCAGCATGCATTATACCTTTTTACAAAAGGCCTCGCGCTCCAGAACGTATAGCCACATTGGGGGAAAGAATAACAGCAAAAGTAAAACAATAAAGATAATCAATATGATGATTTTTTACAATATATACACTATATTTACTGAGACTACACACAAACGATAAGATAGATTGTCAGCAAGGTAGAAGATATTTCCTCTCTTGTATGCTCAGCTCCAGCCCTATGGAGATGAAGGACAGAGGGTAACAACAGAACCACCTAGACAGAGAGAATAGAGTTGACAATCGATGAGCTAAGACATTATGCATCAGATGAATTAGTACATTTCAGTGTAGCTACCGGTGGTCACATTTTTGTGCCATCTTTTGTCAACTTTGGTCTGTTGCAGTCAAAGTTGTATGGCAGTGAGCAGAACTGTTAATAACTGTTAATAGATTGGCGGTGAGAAAGAAGCGTTACTGTGTTGGACTGCATTTTCCATAGGCTCTTAGTCAATTGTGGTGGTGGCAGGCTATGATGGGGGTGGAAGTCTGGACGGAAGACAACAATAGAATATGCTTTCTTAACGAAAGCATGTAAGTGTTTATGAACACAAAGACGTACCTGAAGGTTAGGCATTTGTGTGCATCTTATAGCCAATGTTTGCTGAGGATGACATTCAGAACAGTTTTCGTGCACGAGCTCCTTGTTGTAGAAGTCCTCAAGGTGGCCATGATGGCAAGTTTCCAGACACCAGGACACGACTGCCCAGTGATGCCACAATGCCTTTCAATAGAAATCAACAACACAGTTCAAGTTCGTTTAGACACAATGTAAAAAATGTCAATACACCAATACATAACTATGTGGAAGAAAGAAATCTCCAAGCTTCAAGTGCTTCCCTAAATGAATTTTGTCACAATTAGAAATCAGCCGGTCTAAACTGGTTGGGTGCTAGCAGGACACATTAGCAAAATAAACTAGGAAATCAACAGTAAATTGGTGAAGTGTTTACTCCTTCATAGAGGTAGAAGGGATATGTGTTATTTACCAAGTAACTCTTGCTAGGCTTGAGAAAAACTATTGAAAACATGATTGAATGTTTGGCTCATTTAGCCAAACTTGGTGAGTGTGTGGCTCAGTCCAAAAGGTAGCCAGCAATGCTATTGTTATTAGCCGGTGCCAAAGCTACAAAATAATGGAACTGGAAAACGCTCCAGATTTGCAGAGTATGTAGTCGAAAACATGGTAAAACAAAAAGGCTGCCCCATTGTATTAGTAATACTGGTCAGATACCAAGTAGGATTCATAAGATAAACAAATTACAATGCTAACGTTAGCTGCTAACCAGGGCCCGCTACCTCATTCTTAGCCTGAGTTTGCAATCCAAAGCACTATAGGCTATCTGTCTGAAACCAGGCAGGGCTCATCACCCATCCCAGTCATGAAGCGTGATGGTTGAAGCATCCTTTGTAGTGTGTTGGTGTGGTTTTGACTTTGCAAGATGCAATAGGCAAACAAAACAATTTTCTTTTAGTATTTTCAGAAGTGAGAAAAGAAAACAAGAAAAACAAAAACTGTGGTCTGAACATCAGGATTCATATTTCCTACAGCCTTTTGTTGATTCATTCATCAAACTAATTGCTGTGGGGACAATTTATCTGCTACACCTACAACGTAAAGTTAATACTGCAGGAGTGCCCCTTATGATTGGCTGGTCACTTGTAATTTCTCATGCAGTGGGTAAGAGGGGTAATTAAATTGGTAATCTGAGGGATCCCCGTTTTATTTTTGATCTCCATCTTTGGTGCTCAGCCTCATTGCTGTGATTTCTTTGCACTGCACTTCCCAGAGATCACCTGTCAATCAAACAGTGTGTCCAGTACTGTGACGTCTTTCTCCTTGGATTTTCTGTTGATGGAGTTTGCATTTCTGTAGGTGGCGCTCTTTTCTTTGTCTGTTCAGCCATGGTGGCTATCGCTGCTCATGCTAACTACCCAGTTAGTTATATGTATTCCCAGGACTGCCAACTGTGACGCATTGAGCGTTGGACACGCAAATGACGAAGATCACACACCCTCAGATACGTCCTATTTCTCATGCTGAGCAAAACAATGCTGCTGCTTGAAGATTACCCACTCTGTCTGACTCCAAGTTGTGTTTTCACTCCCACCAGCTAGCTTGACACATTCTAATGCGCACACTCTCTGAGGTAGGTTATATGATAACATTTACTTATTACTGACAGAACCAAACCAAGAGGTAAAGTAGTCCAGACAGCAATAAGTTTTGTTTTTATCCATGGTATGACACAGGGTTTCCCACAGCACTTTCTAGGCAAGGCGGGCCGCCTCCTCGTCTGAGAAATTCAATATTTCATTGTATTTATTCATTTAATTGGGACCAAACTGTCAACTGAGTACCAGATTGAATACAGCGGTTATCAGCGACATCTGCAGACCAAAAACCATTACTGCATGTAGCATATCTGACTACGTGAGCATTTTAGTCTTAATCTTAGATCTTTTGTCTTTTGTTACTATAGGGATAAAATATCTAAGTGCGCATTAACCTTCCATTTTACATTACATCCCCGCCTCAAACTCTGATTGGCCTGTAGCCGCCCCAAGGCATCAGGAGAACATATGTATATATATATAGTTATTGGTAAATAAAAAAAGAAAGAAAGACTGTTGTGCTATTGATTCCAACAATGAACACTGATGCCACATCCTCAAAGTGAGTGTATCCTAACTATAAGGAAATAAAAAACTTTTTCGGTGGTGCAAAGCGGACCCTCCTCAAATACTGATACCATTGAAGCTCACTGCTTGCTACCGATGTCGATGTTAGCAAGCATTAGCCCAACTACAGTTCGTTTCTAAATTCCAATAAGAGTTGATGATAGGTTGGTTAATGAAATCAACAACAATGTCTCTTTCAAGGATGTTGTCAAAAACGACAGGGAAGAAGAGAGTGGGAGAGAGACATATCTCTCCATTGTGGGCAGCGATGAGACTATGTCTCAGGGCCAGGGATCCTCTGAGTCATTGGAGCAGCATTTAAATGTTATTGTAACTTGTGTCCATTGCTCATAGGTTACAGGGGTGAGCAGATTTCAGAGGCTCTCTCACATTGCCAAGCTTGTTTTGGTCCCGCCTCACTCAAATGCAAATGCAGTGTTCTTAGTGGTCAGACTGAATGAGATGAAGGCGAGGAAGAGTTTGGCCCTTGAAGGAACTTTGTCATCTGTTATGACAATTAGGATGGCATATATATAATAATAATATTCATAATCGTACTGTGAATAAAATGAGAAATACAATTATTGTTGTTATTAATAATAACAATAAATTAAAATTAATTGTTATTAATAATAACAATAATAATAATGGTAAGTATTGTCATTATTATACTCCTCATAGTATGTGTAATTTACCTTTAAGAACAGACTTGACAAGTTTTGTTATATTCATTTTAGTTTCATTTTCAGACCGGGGGTGGAGGTTGTCTGTGCACCCGGAATCAACGTCTCTGATGTGCCCCGTTCGCCATGAAGGCCACAACGCATCATTACACACCATCAACTGCAAGCCCTTTAATAACCCTGTAAAAATCACTGTAAATAGGGAGCTGCTTTTTGGGTGAACTAGATACATTTTACACTACAGCAACAAATCAATGATAACAGCCTGGGTGATCCTCTGGGATACTATTAGAAGTCTGTGTAATTTCATATGGAGCATAAAGATTAGAAGGTCATTATAACATTTTATTTTATTTCACTGCTTTGCCATCCGAGTCACCGTTTCTATTGTTTTATGTTGTTTTATAAATCCCAACATTTATTAATGAGGCCCCTGGTATGTAGCAGCTGTAGTCTCTTCCTAGCGTCCGCACCCCAGTTTCACCTCATTATGAAGTAATAGGCCTGATTTTGGTGTGATTTTTTAAATCATTTTACTTTAAATTACTTTAAATTACTTTAAATTATAAAATTATGTACAAACATTTTTTTGCTTCACAAGCAAGTTGTATGAGGAAAAACTAACACAGCTAGTTGACAGTACAGCCATGGCACACTGTTCCATGGGGGGAAAAAAAACATTCACTGCAAAAAGATGCCCACCCACCATCTCTGACTGCACCCCCCAGTCAGAGCAATCTAAAACCGGCTGAGGTGTTTAGAACTGCAAAGGTAAAAGCTTTCATGTACTAGCTCTGGGTTGAGTCACTATTGTGTAATAGATAAAATGGACATTTATTTATATGAAATTGTTGGATTATTGCTTTAAGGATGTGAAAAGCTACAAGAACGAGGGCTAGGTGCTCTTCTCTGACCCTCTCCAACAGAGGACTGACCAGCTGGAGAGGTGGGAAGGCATAGAGGAGCGTCTGGGGCCATGGAAACATGGGCCATCGCGTCCACACCCAAACGAGGAAACTCCTGCGGGCTTAGAGAGAACCACTGACTGCAGTGAGTGTTCTCCTTGGAGGCAAACAGGTCTACTTGGGCTTCCCCAAATCTCTGCCAGATCTGTTTGACAATGTCAGGATGTAACCGCCACTTGTCCCGGCGGGTCTGCCACGGGACATGAGGTCTGCTCCGACATTCTGATTGCCAGATGTGATGTGAAGAGCTCTCAGACTGAGGAGGTACTGGAACGCCCAGAGCCAGAGCTCGACTGCCGCATTGTGAAGGGCAGAGGAACGTACTCCCCCTTGGCGGTTAATATAAACCACCGCCGTCATGCTGTCTGTTCTTACCAGCACATGGCGACCCTGAACAAAGGTGTGAAAATGCTTCAGCACTTTCAAAACCGTGGCTAGTTCCAGCATATTTATGTGAGCAGAGGGAGGAGTCTTCTATCGAGTTAGTGCCAATAAAATGGCTACTTGTCTCTGGGGCGAGAGATCGATGGACGTTAACCAGTCACCCTCTGGTGGTGAGCATTCTGAACTTTCTTGCCATCACTAGCTTGTTGAGGGGGCGTAGGTCCAGAATAGGCCTCATGTCCCCCGTTTTAACGGGAGTAAAAGCCATGTTGAGCCTTGCCGGGCTGGGGACGGCTACAGTGGCCCCCTTGTCCAGGAGATGACTGAGCTTGCCGCAGGGTCTCTCAGCCCCATCTCTATTATGCCCTTGAAAAGTGGCAGACGGTGTTTGAACATGAGAGGATGTCTCCCCCTCAATGTGCCGTTCAACCACTTGGGAACCGCGGATTTCTCCAGCCAGAACGCATAGCGTTTGGAGAGAGGGCAGGCAGACAGTTGTGGAGCGTTGCTCATGAACATCCTGTATTCTCTGGCCCCTACCACCATCACACTGGTCTGTGTGATCCAAGGGGGGAGAGGGTAGAGCCCTTCTCACTGTCACAGGAGTCTCGGGTTCTACTGACATAGTATCAGGAACCTGTAGACGAGAGGAATTAGCTGTCATTAGGAATATATAATATAGAATATATATTCCCAACTGTCAATGATGACAGGCCAGACGCCAACAGAGTGATGTTGTTGACAGCGGCTGCGCTCTGGGCCGAACAGACACATGTCTCGTCCGCCAGAGCGGCCAGCTGCCTATGGAGATGGGAGGGGGCAGCAGTTTCTCGTCTGGATGCCATCCAGCACCCAGATGATGAGCTCCGCGAAGATAGTGGCTTAGCTAGAGAGGAGTCACTAGCGGTGACAAACAGTGCGTCTGGATCGGGATCTCCGCTGCTCGCCTTGCCGTCATCTACCTCCATATCAGGAGGGCCGACAGCATCAAAAATGCCGAGTGCCTCCTGCAGAGGGCTATCGGGAAACAAAGTGGTGGTATCTCAGAGTCCGCCGTTCTTTCCACGGCGACTCTAGCACGCTCTGTGCTGAGGCAGCACAAGCATGAAGAGTGGCCGTCCTCAGAAGAAGGCCGCAGAAGATCCGCCAGGCAGGAATTACAGCTATTGGCTCTGAAAAGGGCTGTTGATTCACTGATCAAGGAATTCATACTCTTTTAGCTTAGGAGAGGACGAATGCCGGAGACACGGCATTATATACAGGCGCTTGGGGGCGGAGCCCCAGCTGATAGGTGCATCGTTGAATTTTCAGTGCTCGCGCTCTCACGCATAAGGCGAAGCCTAATCAGCGAAGCCTACGAGAAATAGAACCAAGAAGGCCAACACAGGAATTAAACATAGCCTATGGATCAGCATCTCTGCGCTGCGATTGGCTCAAACTTTCTTTACAGCTAAACAAGGTCAGTTTTCATAACTGACCTTGTTTAGGCTAGACTAAATTAGTGTGGAAATCATAAAGTGATGGGGAAACAAAAATGCATGAAGACTGTTTTGAACCGTGGTGCGCTCCTGCCCTGTTGTGGCTGAAAACCATGTAGTATCTAGGCTAGGGACCAGGCGCAATGCTTAACTGCTGGTGGTTATTTGAGTTACATCGGCAGCTCTGTTTGGGTTTTAAAGTAAAAACATGCAATCAGATATCATGTCAAAATACTATTTTGTTTTGTTCAGATTTTTATGAAATATTGTTTAGTTTCAGGAGATTTTACAATCTTAGCTTGTCTTCCCTGACATCTATGCCTTGGTAGTGTGTGAGCAATAATAATTGCCCTGGATGGTTATAGCACTTATCTTATTTTAATATTTTAGCTCATTCATTCATTGCGGTAGGATCCTCTTGTCTGGCAAGACTGAAACTGAAAACAACACATTTCATTAGTAGTTGATTTCATGTTGTCTGGGCAACAATCAGTGTTTTTTTCATTTATTTCAATGCACTACATTTGTTTGGTTTTCATCAACAGGGGAATTTTATCTTTAGCTAACTGCAATAATCTTGGTGTGTAAGTTTGTCTGTGTGTGTACGTGTATATGTGTGTGTGTGTCAGAGGTGACTTAACACGCTTTTAGATGTCATTGCCAAAAGAGAAAATAACACGCCGCAGTCTCACCACAGACGCAAAGTAAACAACAAGAAATGAACGACAAATCCTTCCTCTCATCTTGACAGACTGTGGGGGGGGTTTGTATTTGTTTAGCGGATGTGTGCCTCTATGTACATGTGTGTGTGTGTGTGTGTGCATATGCAAGTGCAGCTTTTTCACAGCATGGGAAAGCCTCTCAATATCAGGAATCCTCCCCTTCCTCTCTCTCTCTCTCTCTCTCTCCCTCTCTCCTTCTGTCTGTGTCTCTCACCCTCACCCCTCTCTCCCGTCCTCACCTGTGCACGTCCTTATCAGTGGTTGAAAGC
>CABFOQ010022076.1:16597-31988 GCA_900660455.1 Gephyroberyx darwinii | reverse complement strand
AAGCTAATAAGGGCACAGCATCCACTATATGTAGGCTATTCAACCCTGGTGCTCATGCTTTACTTCTCTCCAAGAGCTCACGATGATCAGCAGTGAGCATTTAAAGCCAAATGAACATAACACACTTGCTTCCTCCTCTTACCCGATGTGTGCAGGTAAAATGTCTGCAGCTCCTTCAGAAGAAAAACAAAACTGCCAAAATTGTGAGAGATGCCAAACTGCACTGAGAGGCACCTAGTAGGGCTGTAAATGCCTCTTCACTCTCAGCAGCATAGAGTTTCAGTCTGGAATTATTAAGTGCAACTTGTAGATGAAAGTGGAAATAGAAACACAATATTAAGACATAATCTAGAAATATTAATACTGACTGAGTGCTTGCTTATCTTGTATAGAAACATATTTCTTTGGTTGCTGGGAAATGGAAAAAATGTAAATACCATAAAACCATTTTTTATGGTATTTCTGCGGTAATAGACAGTTCACAGTGAAAACAGACGAGACGGGGGTGAATAACAAGCGACCAAGGGTCCAGGCTGGATTCCAACTCAAGATGTTTACATGCTTTTACATGGTAGCCAACTGAGCTAAATGACTTGAAAGATGTCGTCTCATATGCTGTAAAGAATTGGAGATGAAGGAAAGCGAAGACATCATTTTGCTATTATGATAACTCATTCCAATCCCAAATGTTAGGCTCTTTTTTCTACTTCAAAGGGCTTTCTGCCCGCCCCCCCATTTCATCATCCATTACTGATATCCAGAATAGAAGCTTTAAAAGGTCATTCACACCTGGAGGAAAGTCATTCTTAACATACGACACCACAGGAAGCTGTCCTCCGCCTCCCTTTTAGCAGAACCCCCACTGGCTGGTCATGTCTGAAATAATGTTGCAGACGGTATTATGGGTATAAGACTCGAAAAAAGGAAGTCTTTTTTCTCAAAAAGCAATCATTACGACCATGGTGATAATGGAAGGTGGATGGATGGAAATGGAGCTGGAGGGATGCCTGTTTCCTGGGAGATGCTGTATGACTCTGTGTGAGCATCATGGTGCAGGAGAGACTGTCATGGGAGTTATAAGTGTTGGTGGTGTCCTCAGTTTGAAATAAATAGGATAATAATGCATGATATCAGTGATGGTCAGAAATACATACAGCACTGGCATGAAATAATGTATTTGCTTGTATTGTTTATTTGACTAAATACTAAAAATCCAAAACAGATAGGAGGCTGGAATTCTTCTGTTACAGGTTGTGGTGTTGGTTGCTATTTGGATTTTTTTTAAAAATGGTCCTCTGGCAAATGTGGAAAAAAGAGAGATCCAAGGCATTTACTTACTTCTATATCCTGATGAATCACCCATCACCTTGGGCGCACTTTCAAACTTTCAGCCTTGGAAATCTATTTTTTTCCCCACACGATTTAAACTGTGATTTTTAAACCTATTTAGAAACCATGTCACATGTCAAGTAAAAACCTTGATATACAAAGGAGAAAATTGAAGTAGACTAGGTGAGTAATCCGTTAACTGTGTCGCCCAGTTGTGTGTCCTTTGTACCCTGTATCGTTTATCATCCTCCCCTTTGAGTGTGACTGGTACATGACTTCACATCAAGCAGAGGCCTGGTGAGGTAGCCTCGCTCCTACCAGCGTGATCAGCTGATTATTTTTAACATTGAATAGCCTAGTCTCAGCCGGCTATCACAGGACTGAGCTATTCAAGTAGTTCTACAAGGGCATGTTGTTGGCCTTCTGAAAAAGTATTATGAAGAAGCATTATCTCGCTCTGAATTGCTTCTTTTTCATCATCCTACAGCTGTGCAAATCTAGTATTTCAAATGGATGCGTTGGAAATTCAGCCCATCTGAACACCACATGATGATATCACTTCATGTCATTGTTGTCATGCTGCATTCAGTGATAAAATAGTTCTCTGAAATAACCGGATCCATTGCTCGTTACTCTGTATATTGCACAAAAAGTGTGGATTTCTGGCTCGGTGCTGGGAGGTTTGAGGTGTGTGTGGAGAAAACAGTGACAGACGGGCTGATTAAATTTCATTTTCAAGGCTTATATTCACTCATGTAGCTTTTTCCCCCGGCTCCCACCATACCAACAAGATCAGATTTCTAACTCCTGACTCCCTAGCGTTGTCCTATTTAAGGTTAATGATAACAAAACTCCACTTTCTCCCTTGGTACAATCCCTACATTCTCGCTCAGCCCATGGATCAGACGCTAAACATGCCCAGTTTGGTTTACAGCAGTAATCACAACAGAAGGATTGATCCTCACCTCCCATTTGCATTCAGCTTGCTTATTCGGGGACTTTGCAGTTCTCCATTCAACTCTCCTGGGAGGAGCGCGTGGTTGGTCAGCTTTCCCAAATCTAATATATATTAAAAAACACTTTATTGAGCAGCAAATTCAATTGTGCCAATGTGTTTACCTGGCGAGTCTGCAGAGAACTGCTGAATAGGAGCTTGATATAAAGTCTTTAACCTCTGGGAAGCTGGTAATAGAAGTGCACAGTCGAAGAAGCAGCCCAAGCTGAGATTGAAATTTTAATTTCACTTTTAAAATGTGTCAGAAAAAAAGAAATCATCTGGTTTAGGCAAAAAAAATAGGCATCTGTACCGATTCATTCGTTCTGCTCAAGTCATTTTTAATCTTCCCAACCTTGATGAAAAAGGTTTCTGGCACATTTGCAGGAGGGTGAAGGCAATAGATTTATCTACAGCTATGAGTCATGTGCCGGTTAAGAGTGATGCTATTCAACAACAACAAATGTGCATTAGCATCCATACAGTAAACACCACAGACTGTGGACAATGGATAAGACGTTGTCAATATTTTCTTGAAACAATATATACTTTGCATTACTGTGCATTATATTTGAAATTGCACCTATTCAAACAAAGAGGCTGCCATAAAAACTAAAAAAAAAAAAATCTTCACCCCAAAAATCAATTACTGTAGCATCACTGGGAGCCAAGACAGGGTGAAATTACATTAGAATTTCAGGAGCGGGGTGTGTGGGTGAGGAAGTGGAACGAGTATTAGTAGGTATGACACATGCATGCACACGCACGGGAACACACACCCTAACAAATTAATCTCTCTCAGGTTGGCATCTCAGCGGGAATCAAACGGTAATCTGTGCCTGCTACGGCCTCCAAGACATCTTCAGCACAATTATGGAGTTGTCTGAGTTGTGTATTGTACAACAGCCAAAATCCATTAGCAGCCACAGTCAAGTGAAGAACAGCCCAGTGCTTCATCATCAATCCAAACACATCAATCCTAGGTGTGAGTTAGAGAGGTTCCACTTTGCCCAACAGAAGGTGTTGGACGCTAGGGAAACTCTGATGCCATGTCGGGGCTGGAGAGACTCCTGACATGTTTGGTCTGGAGTTTAAACAGAACCAAAATCTGGCAGCCAAGAAATGATGTACCTGAAAGTGAAAATTCACCAAGCGAATGTCATTCCCGTGACCGTAGTACATAATCATTCTCTCACAGAGCCAGAAAGCAGTGGACCAAGGCCCTAACTTGCAATGTGATCAAGGGGAACACCCTTGAGCTGCTCCTTCGACAACATATTGGAAAACGATTTTGTGGACTGGTGGAATTGAACGTTTACACCCAAGTGAGGTTTGCTCCATTGCAATGCTAACAGTTCTAAACCATAATATGCGCCCACATCCTGTAACATCAGCCGGTGGGTTGTCATTAGGGTCCGCAAAGTCAGACTTCAGTCTATTGACAAGGGAGCAGCTCCAGGTTTTGTTTCTTGATCACATCACAGATATCTTGGATTTCCTGTTTGAGGCTTTGGGAGGGACTTGCTCATGTTAACAAAATGTAAACTGAACTGTCTAAGGTGAACATGCACTCTGTTGAGGCTGCATATTAACTTAGACAAATTGTTAATTACTGCCTGATAATCTTCTTGCATGTAAGGAGTATTTCCGAGAAACACTCGGAAAATGAAAACAGTCATGCTGATTTGGCTTAGCACTAAATCTAGGGGGGGAAACTGCAGAAACATGTTGTTGGATCTCCACCCGGTGGCTGTTTATACTCCCATCCTGCCAAGGCTGTGAGGTCATTCTGAGAAAAGCGCTCATTGAAGAAACACTGCAGAAACAAACAGTGGTAGAAATGCTGCTGAATCAACACCTGATCTGCCTGGTGTGTATTGTTCCACTATAGTACAGAAATATAATAACATATAGTATACATATAGTACGGCTACTGGGAGCCTCTTGTCTCTGCAACAAATTCAGCCAAACCTCTTTAAATACTTGGCTTATCAGGCTAAGAATAGCATTAAATGGAGTCATGACTTCCAAGACCAACATCTGAGAGCAGTTTTCAATTACACAATTAATTTATTAATTTATTATTGATTGATACCCCAAAGCACACGCATCACAAGCCTCATTTTTTTCTTTTGACTGTTATTAGATGCACAAGTCTGCCACCAGGGGGCGTCTAAGATACATGACCAGTTGTGTCGACTTCAGTGTTTTATCAACTTGCAATGACCTGTATTGGTATCATATATCATATCATGGTATATTATACCTATTGTAAGTAGTCTAGTTTTCAATAGTGAATTCTAATTCAGCTATACGGTAATGTCACATATTTATACCATAAAATCAGGTAAAATATTTATTCTTAAATCACAAATACAACACAATATTAGAAAGACTGTTGTAAGTGCCTCATCTATGGGAATTTCTCATGCTCATGGACCACGTTTCACTGTAAACGTCCTTTAATTACCAGAGTGAATGAGGGCTAAATTACACTGCCTAATGTAGTGCAACTGTCAGGGACCCAGCAGTAGGGCCGTCACAGCAACTAATGCAAGAGCAAGATCAGCTCATCTCAAGCACTCAAATCTTAGCCAAATCTTTTGTAATTGGTATGTAATTGGTACCCATAATCGTTCCGAGTCAGAGCTTTATTATAATTGAAAATAAACCACCGAGTCCATCTGTATGGTCTCAAATATTTGCCATGTCATTTGGTGATTAAAATTCACCACAACCGAGTATCAAGAAAAATGAACGCACTTTGCTGCAGTATGCAATTAAACCCAAAACACCCCCAAGGGTTTGTTACCATAACGGTAAGTGTTAGTATCAGGTGTAGGAAGGCTAAAACCGTCACATTGGAAAAAAGATCAGTAGTCAGTAGAGTTTAATGTCAGTAATATAGTTAATCGTATATGGAACATGCATCCTTTCAGACTTATTATCATTGGCCTGTATTGGATGGTGGTGGTGTATTATATCCATCAACACTTCTTCAATGTGCTATTACTGGTCTTTTATATGGATTCATTACAGGTGCAGGGGAAAAGTTCACCTCACACGGCAAGAAATCTAAACCTCATTTTTCGACGCCACCTTTACGGTCAGTCTCTGTTCCATTGAAAACAGCGAGCCAGCATGATCTCAATCCCCACTTTCTTTTGAGGAGTTTGGCACAGGCTGCTCTCGCGACATCCTCTCTCATACCGCTGTCAAACGGATGATTTAGCTATGCTTCTTAACAGCAGAGGGCCTAACCAGATGTATTACCTCTCATTACTATTTATATCCAAGTCGAATGGGCGAACGGTTTCCCTTTGATATCGGCCATAAATATTTATTGTCTCCAAAGCCACACAGCGCTTCAACTGTTCTATTATAGGAGATGGAACAAAGTGCAGGATTAAGACAGACAGAGCGTCCCAGGAAAACAAGCCTACTTTAATGGTTATCTTCCTCGTGGGGTTATGGAACGTTTTGATGTCTCATGATACAAAATGCATTATATCTGAGAAAAACTGAACCAACCGCGTGATAGACTTGCCAAGAAATATTAGCCTGTAAAATCCTATTCATTGCAAGCAATATAATTTATGACACTCCATTTGTGTCCTTTCAAAGAAAACGGAGCTCAGGTACAAATGTGTGTGTGCATGGATGCATTTTCCTTCTTTTTGACTATGAGTGTGCTTCACTATAATTACATTATAACTGCTGAAGCATGACTGGCCTGCAATGCAGCAACAGTCCTGGAAGCTGCTGATACCCGTTTAGTAAATATAACCTGTGACCTCTTCTCCTCTAAACATACAGCAACGTTCCCTCTGAATCAGCCACGGTAGCTTTTTGTTATTCCGTGATTGCTTCCTTCCTGATTCAAGTTAGACTGGAACGACCAAGAATGGGCTTGAATGTCTCACAAACTATTACCAGATAAGGAGAGACAGCAGCATTAGTAAAGAACAGAAGAGGCCTAGAGATAAAGTGACTGAGAGAAGGTGAAGAAACAAGGCAAGGCTTTTTTTTCGCTGCAGTGCTGAGCATAGGCGACTGAAGTGAAGGCAGCCTTGAAGAAGACTGAACATGGTGAGAGAAGACGTAAGACTATATTGTGCTCAAGTTAAGCTAATTATCCACGAGTTTCTGAAGAAATGGAACAAAAGTACAAGCGCTATACCAAATGTTTGATATATATTTTATCAAAAAATGTGCTCATGATACAAGACAAATACAGCAAGTAAAAAAAATCAGTGTCATAATGTATTATAATAAAAAAAAAATAGATACACAGTAGATCAAAATACACAATCTGGAACATTAGTGCAGTAGTAAGAAACTTCATCAATAGCATACTATAAAATCATGTTAAAAAGTTCCAAAAAAAATACAATGTACAGTTGGAATGGGGGGAAAAATGTGCCATTACAAAACTGTCTTGGGGGAAAAAACAAACCAGCGAAAATAACGATTCACATTTATCTGATTAGTTGCCCACAGCCTTCACCTGTGCACCAAACTGTGCGTAATGTAGTGTAGCTGACATCCGTTCAATACAGAGAATAGTGCAGGACGTTAGTTTTGCTTACACAGACAACGCTGCAGCATGAAATGAAATATAAGTCCCAGTTTAATGCTGGTCAGGTTGCATTGTGCTCCTGTCTAAGTGAAAGTCCCTAAGACAGAACATCCAACGCCTAAACCTGCATGAAGGTGATATTTTTATTTCTAGTCCTTCTCATGCGCCGTCCTTTTCCTGGGCCCAGGTGCTTCTTTCTTCCTGAAACAAACAGTGAACCTATTAGTATGATGAGCTCTAATTCAAAATCTTCCCATATTCGAAACCATTTCAACATTTCACCTATACAGAGACATGATTATATGCACAGAGGCCATTCCCTTGGTTATCACATTATGACTGGCTGCTTTTTACAAATGGTCTCATAAACTTCTCTATCGTCCCTGACAGCACACTAATGGTTTCTTGAGATGCCGTGCATTTTTCAAACTGATAATGAAAACCGGTTGAGCAATATTTGGGTTCCTCCCATTTTCCCTCTCCCTGTCTAAATTCCCTCCATCTTCAAGCAATCAAGTGGGCCTGAGTGTGGATCCAGATATTGAAATTTGGATTTATTTCCACTCCAGTTATCATATTAAGTGCTTCGATACAGGCTCCATTGTGGACTGTGAACCTTTCTCATGCATTCCGCTATAATTTATCCTCCAATCACTCACACACACTCACACACACACACACACACACACACACACACACACACGCATACCTTTAGCACAGACGTCCATGCAGCTGTGCCTCGAGACAAAGTTGTTGCTGCTCCCTCCACAGCCCGAGTACATGAACTCCTCGCACATCTTGGTGGCTGTGTTGTAGTAATACCGCGGTATAGAGGCTGAACACTTCCCTTTGTCCAGAGGGTCCAGGCAGAGCACCGGGACAGCTATAAAATAAGCAGAAACACACACAAACTATAACTCAAGATCTCAACGTAGTCTTTGGAGAGGAGCGCTATCAAAGCAAACGCAGTTCAAGTATTTGTATTTTTCACTGCCTGCAGGCTGAGAAGTGCCTGAAAACAATTTGCTCCTAACCTATTTTACAAGAAAACATCAGCAAACATTTTCCTTTGTGCATCCTGACAAAGACATGGTGTGGCATTATTTTTGCCCATAAAAAGCACCCAGTTTCGTTCTTCTTGCAACACTTCTTTCACTTTATCATCTCATCTGAAACGCTTCTTTCATCCTTCTTTCACACACTACAGTTCAAACTTCATGAGCCAAACTGTAAATACAATGCTTATAATTGGTGTATAACACAAAACTTCATACCGAGTAAGATGTACTCTTATCTACATCATCATTTCTTTCTTTTTTTCTGCAGTCCATACACTGCTGCCATTACAATACACTCCAAGTTAAATCAATGTCTTGTTCAAGGTGACTACTAACTTTTTTGTGGGCTGCAGTACTCCGTGCAAGAGGTGAGGTCACGGAAGTTGTTGTCGTTGCCCTGGCAGCCACCATAGTAAAAGTGCTCACACTGCATGGTGGTCATATTGAAGAAGTAGCGCGAGAACATGGCGCGGCAGGGTCCCTCCTTTTTCTCAAACCTGCAGATTTGGGGAATCTCTGGGGAGAAGAATGACAGGATTTGGGCTTGTGAGTGAGAGTGAACATTTCTTGAGATTTCATAGCACCTTAAAGCAGCACCCTGTTGTTTGTGTGGGCACGTTTTCCACAGAAAGACTACCATCAAATCCAGAACTACTTATTTTCAAGGTACATTGATGAATGCAAATCACTGAATGCAGAGATTCAAGGTAAAACATTTACAGGTAGGATGTCACATGGAGAGCTTACTTGGTATTCTAAAACAGCTTTTGTGGCACTCCTGATAACTCCTGAAGTTATTGGCATTGCCTTGGCACCCTCCATAGTAGAACTCCTCGCATTTCTGAGTGATAGTGTTGTAGTAATAGCGCTGGATTTCTCCTCTGCAAGGTCCCTCGTCCACTTGAAGGAGACACACGCCTGAAAGCAGCAGAGAGAGTTACTGTTGTTTGTTGGATTGCACAACCCAAAACCATAAGTAAATTATACAAAAGAAATATAATCCCGAACTGTACTTCAAACTGGTGAGCAAAACTTTTTAAACCCGGGGGCCAAATGATGGGCATCAATTTGAGTTCGGCAAAACACCGCGGAAGCGAGGAATACTTGAGAAAATGATATTTACCTTTGGGTGGCAGGGCAAAAACGCTGTAAAACGAGGAGAAAAGTATAAATACGGCTAATGTGCAAAGCTCCATTTTGTAAGTTCTGTCCGTCCAGTCTTTTCCGCTTTCCCGACCATCCCGCCGCCGCCTGCTTTATAGTTGAGTGGAGTTTTTCCCAAGGGACGCTTGGGGGCGGGATGGCGTGAGTCACTTCCATATAATTCAACTAGATTATGAGGAGTTCATTAATTGCATCACGTTTGTAGACAGACAGGGAAATTTACGCACAGGTCTGTTCAACTCATTGTGAGTAAAGTCCAGCTTTCTAAGAGAATAGGCGTGGGACAGGAAGCCCTCATGCAGTGACTAAGGATGGATACAACTAAACTAAAATAAGAAAGCATGTTGAATCCGTCCCGCCCCAGGAGGCCATACTGTGCATGCCTTAATGGCTGACATGTGAAACAATAATATCTGGTCCATTGATCCAAGAGATGATGATGATGATGATGATAATGATGATGGTGATGGGATGACAGCATGATGATGTTGCTGGTGTAATATTCTACTTCCAGATATCCTAAACGCCTCGGGCCCAGCTCCAAGGAACACTATTGTAAAACATTAACACATCTAGCTTGTCTCCTACATCCCCTTGCCAAGTTCCCATCACGTACCTGTCTCACTGCTTCCTTATTACATGCACACACACTCACACCCTGTAAACTCTCCTTTCCAGCCCTGCCTATGGTGTATGCTGCCTTCTGTTTCTTCAAGGAACTTCCAAGGAAGTAGTATAGTCTTAATCCACTAACCCTCACCCAAGGCCCAAGACCCCATTGCTTCACCATACAGTGGCATTCGGTGTGCCACACCACAATGTATTTGTGCAGTGCAAGGATTGGACAGGTTTCTGTCAAGACTGAAAGCATGGCACCAATAGACTTAAAACAGTTTCTGTCTTTAGTTTCTGAAAACTAAAGACAAAATAGACATTGTAGCATTTTGACTTTAAATGACTACTACATGCAGTCGTTTGGAAAACCCATTCCAAAATCTCGCTTTCCTTCATCTAATGCAAAGTATCCAACCCAGCTACAGGTGAAAGTTTCTCCAGCTTTTATATGTTGTTGGAGAACTGCTGTGGTTATCATATTTAGAACAATGATGCATCTCCAACTTGACAGGTGGAGGCTAAATACAGATTAGCCATCTTATCAAAGTGACTTGAACCATGTGGCACCTCCCCTTGTCCCATATCTGAATAAGAAACAGTATCCAAATAGTGCAGGCATCCAGATTGAATCTACAATATATCATACATTCAATTCATTATTTCTACGCAATTCAACTGAACCCAAAGAGACACCTGTGTGATTTACTCTCCTTTTTGATAGTGTGCTTCTGCTACTGGTATGATGTTACAAAGGGACCTTGTTTTAATCAGATTAGCGGATTAGGGTTGTTTATGTGGATTACTTTATAACCCAGATTGAGGGAGAGGACAAGGATTCTTCTGCAGGTTTTCAAGGGAGGAGGACAGGTCCCTGTAAGGGTTCGTAAGTACACCTCTTTGTTATTAATATTTTCTTTGTTATTAATATTCTTCCAATACATTTCTTGATTAGTGTGGACAGATCTTTGACAGTCATAGGAGAGTTATTATATACTTTGAAACAACATTGGATGTATTGAAAAGGTCTTAAGTAAAGGTAAATAATGATCAGGCACTACCACAGATATGATGGTGATGATGCATTGAGTGAATTATTGAATTTATTAAAGGTACATTTCAAATTAATGAGAGTGGATTCAAACTACTTAATGTAATTAATCTCTGTCTCCTGTTAGAGAATGCCGGTCATAAATGTAGATGACCTGACGGACAAGGACAAGGCTAAAATGGAAGTAGACCAGCTTAAAGTTGAAGTCAAGCTTGAGAGGTGGATGGTAAGTTATTGCCTCTGAATCATTTCTTGACACTGAAGTGATGAATATGTCATTTACTTGTTTTTCATTGAAGATCCCAGTGCATGAATTGGATGTTCAATCAGAAAAACTCTGACAAGCAACAAATAATTGCCAACCTGTTTGACTGTGATGATAAAAAGTATAATCCTATTTAGAAATAAACAGGAACACTAACTAAACCAAAATGTATTGCTGGAGGACATTGTCTCAACACCTCGTGTTCACTTGCAGACATCTAAATGTTGTGAGGAGATGAAGGACTACATTCAGGGTGGCGTGGAGGAGGACATCCTTGTCAAAGGCATTCCAGAGGACAAGAACCCCTTCAAGGAGAAAGGTGGCTGTATCATCTGCTAGACTGGACCTGAGGAGCTTTTCATATCTCAGATTAGCACCTCAGTAGCACCCAAGGACATTCTCGCTCCCCTCATAAAACGGATTATCATTTGCAGACAGACAGAGAAGACTAGAGGAACAAAAAGAGTGTAAAATTTCATGAGTTCCCGTGTAAATGATTCCCCATCTTCTGGCCAGATTTGTGGCCTCATGATTTTCTTCTTTGAAACGAGGCAATAAATAAGAGTTGTATTGGGCAAGCAATGTCAGTGCTTTGTTTGATGGGTTATACAATGCTTCTCTCTCATGAGGTGTATATAGTCTGAGCAAAAGGGCCCATGTGTTGTTTCATACACAGAAACTGCTATCATTAAACATGCTAGTTTATAACAACCATAACTCAGCCTGTGTCATCATTCACTGTGGAAGATATTACTGTCATGACATTGTAGAAAAATAGATAAACCTTGTGATTTGGCTTATTTTACAATTGGAACAATTGGAGTGGAACAGAGTTTACCCACTTTTTAGGCATACATAAATTGTTCTGAGATACATATGCAGTGTACATAATGGTAAGCAGTATCAACCTGATGTAAGTTATATGAAGTATACAATATTTTAAGGAGTGGGAAGCATAGATTAAGGCCTTTCTGAGAATATTTATTGATGTTTATATTGGTGTTTATATTGGCTTTTGCCTTATGATGACCACCGACTAGAGGTCATTTTATTTCCCCAAAACCACTGGGTTTTATGTTTTCTAGCTCACCTGTACTTTTAGTGCCCTGGAGAAACATTACCTGCTTGCTACTGGAAGTGGGTCGTAGTGCAGTCTTGTGCGCATGCGCTAATCACAACCCGGAGATTGTCAACAGAGATGGCGCTGCGCGAAGGAGCCTTACGTTTGAACTGGGTAGCCAGCCGTCATTTCTACAAAATAACCTCCTTTTGCGGTGTCCGATCGTTGTCTGGAAATGTGTCATCCAGCCCCGTTACCGCCAGTGTCCCAGAGACAACGGGTGATCATTTAATCTACACACAAGAGCACTTTGCATTAAAGGAGTCTCTCAGAAAGGTATGCAAGACTGATACCATTATACCTGATACCGTTAGAAATCGAGGCTCGATGTGAGCTTTGTAAATAAGAACTGTTGCCGTATTTTAAAAGTTCAAAGTTACGAGAAAACAGCACTGTAATTTGACGTTATGTAGCCGTAAGCAGCTGACTTGAGGGTCAATGAAACAGAAGTAGGTGAGAGGTCAGCATGCTAGCTAGCTAACAGACGTTGAGGGTGTTTGCTGACGCTGCTCTGAACTGATGTCTGTGTCATGCTGTTCACAGTTGCACCAAGTACAAGGTATAAATCCCCTAAGTTAAACGTGGATATTTGTTTCGATAATGTTGCTGCAGCTGGAAACGGATGTTAATGTCACGTGATGTCTGCATCCTCCATCCACTGAACCAACAACCCTATGTGTTTTGTTATCATGCTGCCAATATGGGACATAAGGATGGAGGCCCCGGTACCGAGTCCAAACTGGTTCACAATCCCAAACACAACCGCTATTCAGCTATCAAACTCTACTGTAGCTGCACTGGAAATATCTCGACATGATGTCAAGTTGTCCGTGTTTGGCCAGTTATGAAAAAAGAAAAAAGAAAATACACTTCACTACACTACACTAGTGGTAAATACTAGTTGGTGTAAACTCCACTCAAATTCATACTTTCCAATGCTTGGTGAAGTACAGTGGAGGGTTTTGTGGAAGACCTTTGGTGCACAGCCTTAACATGTCCATCACTTGTACTACTCTAATAAACAGTGATTCATTTATTTGAAAAACTATAGCTCATACCCAGCCACTGCAAATTATAGTAACACAAAATCAATGTAAATATCAGTGACCATGCATTTTCTCTATATTCTATGCCTGCCACTCTGAATGTTGCCCCGTAAAACATCACCCTGAAGCCTTAAAGGTTCTCATTTTCTCTATATTTTACTAAACAGCCATTGGCGACAGAGGCCTCAAAAATAACACCAACAGCCTAATTTAAACTATGTTACGGTAAATGGAGGGAAGGTTGTTTTGTGACTAAACTTTCAAAGGAGATTGAAAATAACCTAGCACTGGGAATAATAGGAAGGATGCCAAATGTGAAAAGGAAATGCAGAACAATATGTAGGGATTACCGGAAAGGGAACCTGAAGGAGCATGGTTTATTAAAAGAATTCACTGTAGGGTGGTGTGTGTTTAAAGTTGGCACACACATGGGGTAATGGGAAATCCTTCAGTGACTGTTCAAGGTCAGACATCCATGGAATCACGGCGCATGCAGGCCAAGCGGGACCACTTCGCATCGCGTTGCTTTGCTCAATTAAAGGTCGTTGTTTGTGGCCATTGCACTGGGTGTATTCTGTGGACAAGCAGCTGAGCAAAATCTCACTTTGTTCAAATTGTTTATTTTTAGAGACCTAATTTGTATTTTGGACTCGTGTGGACTAAAGTCATTTTTGTTAACATCAAAAATATTCCTTTTTACACCGTGAAGCGTCCTAGCTGTCCAAACTTTAGTTGTAAACTAACTTTAACACAGAGGCCTTCGCAACCATTTCCCCTACAACAAAAAAGCCCGGCCTTGTCCCTCGCTTCAAGTACGCCGGGTGCCAGGGGAAAGCACAGACCTCCAGGCTGGGCATTTTGTAACACCTGGATAACACCGTGTTCTTGACCCCCCTCTCACAACTCGACAGTTCAGTGCTGTGAAATTGTTCTGGTATGCAACGTAAACACCCCACAATAACCTTTGTGAAGAGATTTAGCATCGGTCCCTGGTGACCTTATGTTTCCCTTTCCAACAGCTAGTCAACCCTCCCTTTCCCTCCTCAGGATTTGAACTTTGAACATGGATGACTTTATTGCAGGTTAAATGAGGCTAAAAATTGCTTTTTGTTTGCTGTTTACTGCTTGCTGTTGATGTACACATATTCAGGCCTAGGCTTTTAAAAAGCTCACATATCCTTTGAAACGAGTCTGAGAAGTCTGTTTTCTGTCCTGAAGATTCTGTCTTGTATTCAGAGGTTTTTGAGACCGTACATTTTTCTTGGCTGCTAAAAGTGTTGGCTGGTTTAGTTTTGTGTGTTTTGGAAGTAGAAAATGACTTTTTCAATCCTGGAAAAAACCTGTGAATTCCTCTTTAGCTTCTTTGGTTATTTAGTTTGAATGGAAAGATACAGGCCTAGTCTTGCTATGCTGCCAATTTTAACCAACTAAGGTTGGTTGAATAAGATCAAATAAGATTTTTTTTAAAGAACCCTATTATTGCAAATGACTTATTTAGCTTCATGTCATTGGCTCAGGCTTGAGTTTGACAGTCATCCAGAGTTATCCATTTTGCCCAGTAATTGCTTAATTTGTCATGGTTTTAATTATTGCTTTTAATGTTCTGTGCCTGGCATTGGGAGGGCATTGTACTCAGCAGAGGATCACATTTATGGCCCTGTTTGTCGCGGTTCTGTCACAGGGTTCTGACACTTTTGGCCATTAAAAGCGTTTATGCATTAAAATGCCTTAGTCCTTAATGACCAAAATGGAATTGGAGGAAGGCGTCAGATAGCAAGCCATTTTCAAAGCCAGTTATGATTGTTTAAAACATTTTGCCCCAGTGCAGATCCATTTGTATGAGGATGTTATATTTTGCAAAATGTTCAGCAGGAACTGGACAAGGCCCAGGTCATGGCCCATATGTTTACAGCATTTGCTCTAAATGGCATGACTTAGTGTCTGTTATTTGTTGTATTTGCATCACTTCACCATAGCCACATAAAGATGAACAATATTTACTACCATCATTATTTTGCTGGACAGTCTAAATATAAAACAGCTTGTGGTTAAGCACGTTGTGGATTCATATTCTACTTTTCCTATTGATTAGACCCACAGTCCAAGGTGTGTGTATATATATATATATATATATATACTATATATATATATATATATATATATATATATATAT
>CABFOQ010022076.1:0-13563 GCA_900660455.1 Gephyroberyx darwinii | reverse complement strand
AGGTTTAGGCAGGATTGGGTCTGTGAACAAAGCAGACCCAGTCCTCAGAGCCTGACCTCGTCATCTGCTGTATTTGACATGGGTACATAGTTAGTCTGGTTTAGAAATGTTCCCGCTGTGATCATATGCACCATATGTGTCACAGCAACATCCCACAACAGCTGTCTGTTTTATCCCATTTCCAGATGTGTACCCAACTGCGTCGCTGTTGGGGTTGGGGGGGATACAGATTCTGTACAGTACCACGGTACATTCATGGCAGTGGTGTATAGTTCAGTCATAGTAATGTTGTACTTTCTTTCATTATTTCTACTCATTATTATATACTTATGATTATGCTTACTAACTATATAGATATTGCTCACTAAACAACGACATGATTAGTGCTGTGAACTGATGAGAATTGATAGTGTGAAGTGTCTCACCCCCGACTGACCGACCAGAATTAGCCTCTTTCATGACCACGGCATCCTGGTGAAAACGTCTGTCAGTCGATTGAGAATATGAGATTCCGTTCTGACATTTGATGCCAAAAAGAACAAAGTTGTGAATAACTGCGTCAGGCGGTGGGCCCTGTGAAGAAGATTCCCTGATAAATCTGTAGGTCAGAGAAGAGGCAGAGCATTAAATGAGAGCATTAAAATGTGCTGAGTACACAAGCTTAGTATTAGTGAGCAGGATTAGAGATGAGGTGAGCAGCGAAAGGCTCTGTTAAGACACGCCAGATTACCAGATGGCCAATTGACTCTGGTATGATTCACACCATGAGAAACACGTCTGAGGCGTCTTGTTAAAACTATGTTTACGTATTACTGATAAAGGGTGAAGCATTCCCTGCAAATGAAACACAGAGTTGTGATGTTGGCTTGGGGTTTTGCAAAATGTAATTTGCACTGGAAATGATCTCCAGGAACTCCAGCCAATCAATATGTTGTATTGATGTTTTTTTTGTAGTGAGCATGCCTGGGAACTTCAGGTTATAAGTTCTTAAAAGCACGAATGGCCTTTTTGGATGCCTGCTCCTATGCATTCAATGTCTTTGGCAGATGAATACAAAGAATCTGGCAAACATGAGTACTCCCTATAGACCGAATGAACAGTGCAGGGTTCGAGCTTAGAAAGGCCTTACGTTTGGAACTGGCAGCCAGGTTAGTGCTGCAGTTTATAACTTTCAGAGGCAAATATCCCCTCATTTAGCTCTCACCCTGATACCATAGACAAGAGAACTCACCGCTCATCCTCCCCCTCTTTGTACAAGGAAAGGCAATGTTGCATTTCCAAACACAAGAACAGCACGTTTTTCCAAGGAAACCGAGTTGAGGGAGAAGACAGAGATGACCCCCTCACACCCCCTGGCTCGCTGCCTGTTTTCCTCTGCTCTGACAGCGATATCCACAGTTCACACTCTGACATTGGCCTTGCCTCCGGCCTGACGGATAGTACCTGGCAGGCCGCACCACTTTTCCGCTGAACTGAATATTTCTGATGCTAATATTATCATCGTTGAGATCTTGGAGAGACTTTTACGTTCACGCCATCTGCTTCAACGTCATTTCTTTTTCAGTAGTACACTGATCAATGCATGACAGTCATGACTAACACAGTGACGTTTAAATTAAATTGCGCAACACTGGGACGGTGACATAGTGATGAGGTGTCGAGCATGTAATGTAATGTCCCAACTAGGCACATGGCCATTATAGTGGTTGTTGTCGGTTGTCATGGAGATTTGTGACCGTGATTCACCTTCCCCCTTCCCATGTTGTCACCTTCTCTGGAGACATGATCAATTAAAAGAAAATTTCAAGATACTCTTACACTGTTATATATCATCAGTCTGTGGTCTTCATGCATTCCAGGTGTTATTTGGTGATGAAGTGTTGTAATTTACTTTTTTGGTCTACCTACTTTCCCTCAGATTGCCTCGTCTTCTCCTACTTCAGTTAGTGATTTCCTACAGAGAACATGCCTGAACTTGAAACTTGTTTTTCATTGATTTTGCTACCTTACACTCCTCTAGCGATGCACCTCAATTTACTTCCTTTTTCTGCAAGTCTTTACTTTGTCAGTGTTCACTTTTGCTTCATACAGAGCTCCACCCAATGAGAACATATGTTAAGGACCACCTGCTGGTCAGGGCAGAGAGACATAATGCGCACAGGATAGAAGTTGGCGAGAGCCGGGGCTTTGTTTGCTTGTCTTTTCTTTTGCTTACTTGTTCAACCACAGAGCCAGCTGTTTTGCTGAAAGTGGGTGAAACCTCGGCGCTTCCCTCCGTCCACATTATCCACCGCAGGGTTTCCAGGACTGTCAGAAACTTATCACTGCACAGCTGCGCCTGTTTCCTCTCATTTTTGGCTCACTCTCTCTTGTTTGCTAGTTCCATTATATCTGTCTCTTTCTCTGTTTCCATTTATTTTGCTCTCTTTGTCTCCCTGTCTCTCTCCATCTAACCATCTGTTCTTTCCATCATTTGATAGCTAGTTTGATTGGTGACATTGACCTGCTTGGATGCAGTTGCAGGCCTCCATGTGTTAAATTCACTCAGTCATCGCTAGCATCCATTATCCAGCGGCTGACATATTTAGACGCGGAAAATGACAGTCCATCTTCGCAAGCGTTAGGGCGCTGTCATTTTTGGCTGATTGGTCATCATCGTGAAGAGCTCTGTCCCAAATTAATTACTGTCAGTTTAGATCTGCTAAACCCAGCATGGGAGGACAATAAACCGGCCAACTTTGCAACGCAGCAAGACTGTTCATTTTCTCATTGTTTTATTCTGACAGCCTGTGGGGTTGTGTGTTTACCACAGAGGACTTGAGAAAAGGTGTGAAATGTAAAGTGGGTACATTAGCTAGCATCAATTCACTGAGTAGCGGAAGGAAAATTGGCCCTTATCAAGTATTTTAGTGTGAAAGTTGGGTTATTCATTCATAGTGGATGCTGTAACAAATGATGAAAGGCAAAAGAAATGAAAGGTGAAGAGATACCTCTTTGTGAGAATAATTGACGGGAAGTGGAGTTTTGTACATGGTTGATAATGCATTGTTCGACTCCATTAAGGACCTAAGGTCTTTGCAAATGTCTGCTATGCCAGAAATGATACACAACTGAGCCAATATGACATTGGCTCAGTTGGGGATAATGACATTGTTAGACACCCATTATTTGATTTTTTTTTTTAAAGTCCTGCGACCATGGTACATGATATGAAGGACATTATGTCATCATGGTGGCCTCCGTGTCTTTCTGTCTGAGTGTGGACAAAAGAACAATACATGATAGAAACTTCATACTTAGACAACAGGTACCTTCTATAGAATAGATGAGATTAACCTGCGGAGGACATATATTAGCTCATATTAATACCACCCACGTGTTATCTGAAGTATCTTGACAAACAAATATTATTAGCTTCATTAATGGCCTTATTAATGGTTATGTGTAATATATGGTTGTCATCTTGTTTTCAATAAATGGCTTGTTTAAGAGATTTCAACAAAGAGAGCAGTAAGTAGAACTGGAGATGACGGTGGTCCTCGTCTGCTGCTCCCCCAGTGCTTTTTACACAGTTGTAATTACAGGTAATTACTGATAACATATCCTGTGATTACAGGATACATGTGACATTAATGGCTTGTTTGAGTGCATGCTCTGGTAGCAACAGCTCAGTTCACCATGTATAATAGTATGCTACAGTATGCATAGTTTGTGTATTATATACACACAGTATTATTAGTAGTTTTTAGGCAATATTTTGTTGTTCACCATATAGTGGAGCGTGACAGGATAGATGGAAGGAAGAGAGGGAAGAAGGAGGGAAGGAAGGAAGAGGGAAGGTGTGTGCAGTGAGTTAAGGGTGAGGACTCAAACTTGGGGCACTGAGTATACGGTATGTTCATTGTCCTTTGATCCCCAAAGCACTCCTACAATACAATCTTATATAGTTTAAGGTGGCTATGGTAGTGATATAGCACATTGATCCAAAATAACCTATCCTGGAAGACTCTTTCCTCTAGCTCTCTCACCAGAGTAGTCCAACTTTATTTTCAAAACGCAAAATGAACCTTCAACCTCCAACCTGCCAATCAAGTAGCTAAAGGAGTGTGTCTTGTCCTGCTCAGAGTTTGGAGGCTTGGGTCTGGACTTCAGCTACAGCGTGGCCGTGTCAGAGGAGCTGGGCAACATCCGCTGTGGAGGCATCCCTATGGCCATTGGTGTACAGACTGACATGGCCACTCCTGCACTGTCCAGGTACGGTACATTAAACCTTCATATTACACAGTCAGCCATCCATTGGACTGGATGCTCCCCACTCGATACACTTAATCGGGTCCCATCTGTACATAACACTAGAACATCTTTACAGCCTTCCTACCTGGCAGGGGCCACATCAAGTGAGGCATTTCTTTGACTCTCCAGAGCCACTTCGTAATAATTTGAGTGTTGTATTTATTATGTATCTCAGTGGTTATATTACTATCACTCACATTGTTCACTTGAGAATATAGCCTATTGCCTTATACCAAGAATGATTTAGCTTCTTAGCTTGACTTTCTTTAGGCTGACCAGTCTTCACTTTCTCTGTGAATAAAACCACACCTTTCTTCTGAACTGCAGTGATTCATGTTGCACTTTGTGACTACTTTCATTATCAAGTTTGTCAAGCTGTAATGGTGAACAACGTTTTGTGGTGAAATGATCTTTAGTCACCTGCATAACACATTCAAACCCATTATGAAACAAGGGAGAATACACAAGAACAGACTAGTTGTTTATTTTGTTAAAGCTGTAGCTGGCCCCAAGCCTATTGACTCTCAATGCTACTGTAGGCTGTATAAATGTATAATTATGATATATCGTTGTCTGGTTTGAACCGTATGATATATATATATATATATATATATATAATTGATATATTTGGTAACTGTTTTTGTCTCTGACTTGTAGGCCTTGACCTTTTGTGATATCCTTTTGCTATGAAACAGCTGCTTGGGACACAAGATAGGATCCAGTGAAACAGAAAGCTCCTTTCTCATGAGTTTAATTAGGGGCTCTACAATAGCCTGCAACAAGGCTTAAGTAATGATAGGGCTGCGTAAAGGTGGATCCCTCTGGGAGCTTCAAGAGAAGTCTCCCACCCTCCCAGTGCAACACTCACGCCCTCAACCCTTTGGCGTTGTTGTTTTAAAACACGTATTCCCATGTTCTGACTTGCAACAGTTTCAACACTCAACATTAGTAATCCCCAAAATATTAGCTACAAGTAGTGTCTGCTGTTGCTTAAGGTGACACACTGCAGGTAGGTAGGTAGGTACTTTATTAATCCCCAAGATAAAGTGATAGTAGATCAAGTGTGTGTGTGTGTGTCTGTGTGTGTGTGTGTGTGTGCGCAGGTTCGGTTCAGCTGAGCTAAAGAAAGAGTTCCTCCTTCCCTCCATCATGGGGGACAAAGTGGCCTGCCTGGGAGTTAGTGAAGTTGGGGCCGGCTCTGATGTCTCAAGTAGGTCTCTCCTTCATCTCCTTCATCATCCCGCTAGTCTTTTATTATCAGATCATTTCCTTCAGCCCCCTGAGGCCCATTCTGAATAAGCTCTCAACTCTGGACTATAAAAAGGGTTGTGACTTAGAAGGTTTTCAGTAAAAGTATTAAAATCCTGTTTGGCATTATCTCACAAGAGACAAGGCTTTGTGAGGATACAGCCTAAGTGTGCAGTTACCAGATTTCCCTGTTTTTTTTGCTGGATTTTATAAAATGCAATATGTATTTTATTAGCGTAAGCTGTCTGTATCTGCATTGATGTCTGTTTTGAAGCCTTTAAATTTCACCTGCCAAACCTTTATTTCTCCCCAAACTGTCCATCCTCACACCCGTCTACCCCATCTATCCTTCTACACGCTCACCCACATGTCAGGCATTATGACCAAGGCGGTGAGGAAAGGGGATGACCTTGTGATTAACGGGGGGAAGATGTGGACTACCAACGGTACCCAGGCTGACTGGATGTGTCTCCTGGCCAACACCAATGACGGAGCCCCACACAGAAACAAGTCTCTCATCTGTCTGCCCCTGAACCTGCCCGGTAGGACCGAGGACTCATGTTTATACAGTACAGTGCAGGCTGGTTACCCTTCACAAGCAGTGGGTCTATTCTTGGGACAAACACATTTCTGAGAATTATGCTTTGCTATTGTTTTGAGTCTTAAGTCTAGGATTCAGCTATGTCCGGGACACAATCCTCAAATTGTTAAAGGTTTCTCACCGCAATCTAATTGTCGTAGTAGTAGATTTTGTTTTCTACACCACCTGCCCATAAGCTAATACAAAAAAACACATGAAATCTATAATGTACCATCATGTTCAAACCTCCTATATGTTTTTTTCAGTTCTCATTTTTCTACTGCGAAATCGCCGTCTGCCTTACTGTAATACCCTTTTTATGACAGTTCTCAGTTTTTAGGGATTACGGCTGATTTCAAAACCCTGTTTTCCTAGGACTGGACATTATTAGCCTGCCCTTGCCAAGACTCACATTATGACAGTTTTCCCATCCTGTTATTCCTACTGTAGGAGTACACATTGCCCGCAAGATTGATAAAATGGGCATGTGGTCATCGGACACTGCCGAGGTATTCTTTGATGACGTCCGTGTGCCCTGCAAGAACATCATTGGGCAAGAGGGCATGGGCTTTACCTATCAGATGCTTCAATTCCAGGAAGAGAGGCTCTGGGCAGTGGCCAACGGTGAGCGAGGCTCCTACTTCCTTTGCTTTCTCCAACTCTTTCTTTTTCACTTCTTTTCTTTCTCCTCCACTCTCACCCTCCGCTCCATCCGTCACCCTCCCCTCTGTATTTCCTCACAGCTCATCCACCTCCCACTGAGTTAACTGTAAGTGATGGTTTTATGGCTTCCCATTCAATCTCTGTTTCCAAGGAAAGGGAGCATATGCCGTTTGACTCAAGCTGTAAATGATCAATCAATTCCAAATCAGTTGTCTGGTTTTGTCTGACCAGTAAATGTGGGACACTATTTATATTGGGAAGACCAAAGAGGAAATGTCAAGAAAAAATGGAAAAATTGGTTTCTTGTCATCATCTTCATGTACCGCGTCGCATCTGGCCCTCTAGATGAGTTAGTGTGTCTGGCCTGTTAGACTCTTATTCATTAAATCACAGGTCACAGATACAAATACAATACACTCACAACCTCGCTCACTATACACACGTTCACGTCATGTGCATCATTTCTTTTCTGTAAATCCTCCCAGTTCTGAGCTGATTTGATGACCTACTGTGTATACTCTCTCTCTGTCTCTCTCAACTCACTCACACACACACACACACACACATATTTTCCATTGAACAAAGTCATTAGCTACAACTATGATGTCATCAAACAAACTGCAAAAAGAGAAAGAAAGGTGAAGAATAACACAATCCACTTGCCTGGTGCAGCACAGGTCCATAGTGGTGTCGGTCAGTGAGCATGTTAA
Organism: Gephyroberyx darwinii; assembly: GCA_900660455.1. Classification (NCBI taxonomy): domain Eukaryota; kingdom Metazoa; phylum Chordata; class Actinopteri; order Trachichthyiformes; family Trachichthyidae; genus Gephyroberyx; species Gephyroberyx darwinii. The sequence continues at coordinate 6,069 of CABFOQ010022076.1, read as the reverse complement.
AAATAACCACCACCTCTCTGTATCCCTCTCCCTCAGTCCTGACCACAATGGATAACATCATCCAGGAGACCATCCAGTACACGCGGCAGAGGAAGATCTTCAAGTTGCCCGTCCTCTACCACCAGACGGTCCACTTCAGGCTGGCCGAGCTGCAGACCGAGGTCGAGCTGCTGCGCTCCCTCCTCTATCGTGCCACAGGTGGGCGTTTGATAGGCTCAGGCACGTGTGTCATTTGGGAATCATAAGAATATTGAATTGAATTGAATGAAAAAGGAATTTACTGAGATTTTTGGTTATTAATCAACTAAATTTAGATCCAAAACCCATTTTAGATTAAGGTAGGTAGGTATTGTAAGGTGTTGTGCTTTTCTTCAGAATACCAGTAGGTAGTTATTCCGCCTCTAGATATCAAGACTCAAGAGGAGCTCACACTCACCAGTGAAAGAAGAAAACACCTCAAAGTGAGATTGTGGACCTTCAAAGTCATTAACTTCCAATAACTTTCAAACCAAGTTACATTGAAGAAGACTTTACAATTATGGGATATGTGTGGGTTGATATACAAAATATACTAGCATTGTTTTTGGGTGAACTGCCCAACTCCAAAAACCCTTGTCCACCTGAATTTGGCACAAACCCAGCTCTTCTAAAATGGTTGAAACATGACCCAAACAATTTAGACTGCAGTGTTTATGATTTATTTTATAGATGAGTGGGTGCATCTGTTGGGCAAAGGTCCAAGGTCTTGTGCTTTCCTCGCTAAGTTGACAACCACTTCAGCGGCTAGCAGCTTGAATGAATTAATCTAGCTGTTAAGCACTTCAAGTCAGACCTGCTGCCCAGAGACAGATCAAAGCCTTTGCATTTGTTTGGCACAGGTAGACACACACACACACACACACACACACACACACACACACACGCACGTAAACAAATAACCGGGACCCAGTTCCAATTTCCTCCATCATGCATCACACTGAAACAGGGAAAATCATTTGGCTCAGTTGAGCCCACGTTACTCTTATGGGATCAGCTCCTGCAAGCAGTAGACATGATCAAATACACTGAGAAAAGGTTTGGATTGGCTGCCAACTGGAGTGGAGCCAGCTCTGAAATAAAACCACTTTTGTTTATCATCTGAGTCTTTTTTGTCTTTCTCCTCTCCCATTCCATCTCTTGCTTGCTCTCCTCTCCCTCCCTCTATCTGTTGTTTGTTCCCTGCAGGGCTGTACATGAAAGGCAACGATGTGACCAAGCTGGCGTCCATGGCCAAGTTGAAGGCGGGCCGCCTGGCCAGGGAGTTGGGTGACAGCTGCCTGCAGTTCTGGGGAGGCATGGGCTTCACCAGCGACGTGCTGGTCAGCAGGTTCTACAGGTGAGAAGCCAGGAGAGGCTATAGAGCTGAAATGTGCTACCCCCCTTTTTCAGCGGCCCAGGTTCAGGAAATACATTTCCTCTTCATTTTCTCCAGATATTTCAGGAAATTCAGAGTTTTAAGCTTTGAACCAAACCAACAAGCTACCATTTGAATCATGAGTTTATAATAATATAAACCTATGTTTTATATATATTTATTATTATTATTATGATATATATATATTTATTTATTTATTTGTAATGAAAACAGGAAAGGGTACAAGACAAATGAAGTTCTTATCCCATACAGCACTGCGATTGATGTCATTGATTACCTCATTTTCAGGTGTGATACTAAATAATAGCACGCACTATACTTCTCATCTCTAAAAATGACCAATCTTTGGGTCACGGAAAGATAAAAAGGGAAAAAAAACTCTTGAAAAAGGAGCAGTTGGGGTTAAATCTCCAGTGTGTAATTTCTGTCCAAGGAGCGCCATCACTTGCTCATTCCCAGTTAGTAATCAGACAGCACTGTGTTGTAATTCAGATTCTCTAGGCCTTAGTTAACACTGTACTGACATCTAGTGATGGGGCAAATAATGTAACTGAAGAGGGTGTTCACTGCAAATAACCAATCAGGATGCACAAATAAATTGCTTTCATTGAGAGAAATACAAATCTCACAGGGTCAATTTTCATTATCCAAATATATTTAATTCCCTTTATATGACTCAAACGAGGCAGGAAATTATGATCAATGTAAAAGTTTGTATTACTTTTGTTCTTCAAATCCACAGGGATTCCAGATTAATCTCCATTGGTGGAGGGGCTGACGAGGTAATGCTGGGAATCATCTGCAAGTATATGGACACGTTACCCAGGAAGTGATGTCACATCATTGCCGATACTCTAGTAGTCATTGCCTGACGCCAGAATCACATTGGACGCGAATAACACCGATCGGGCGCGCCGGAGTTTTGTTGTTCACACCAGCCGCAGATTTCTCTGCGCCGGTCACCAAGCGATTCTGATCTGGTTGTCAATGTAGGAGTTTGGTCTCTCGCTCTCTCTCTCTCTCTCTCAATTCAAAGGGGCTTTATTGGCATGTGTGAAATAAAAACAAAAATGTACGTAAAATTAAAGATACACTAGAATAACGTGTAAACAGAGCTGTGTGACATTGCTATCAAATATATAAATAAAAGTAAGTACAATTAACTTAGAAATACAAACAGATAAGTAAAGATAACTTAATAGAAAAATGTGGGCATTACAGTTAAAAAATATAAATACAAATAAGAACTGTGTAAACACTGCAACCTCTCTCTCTCTCTCTCTCTGCTTGTGTGTGTGTGTGTGCCTGCTCGTCTCTCTTGGTGACAGTTTAGAAACACATACTGTAAAAGTTTAGACACACACAACAAATATGCATACATATATATAGGCTGGAAAGCCAGTGCCATCATCAAGCCGGGTTTTATTTATAAATGTGTTACATTGTGTAAATTGACCGGATGATCTATGTCGTTCCTGTCTGACTTCCTGCCCAGAAAAAATAGTCCAGACGCCGAAACAATCGCTGCACGGCGCTGCCATTCGTCGCCGCGTGCAGTGTGATTCCGGCGTGAAGATCACCTGAAGTGCCGTTCATGAACTGATGAATTAATCCATGTAACAACTTGAAGGTTGTTCATGTCATATTGAAAGTTTGGCTATTTTGGATTTGGCCTATGATGCTGCTTGTCAGATGTGTGGCTGATGTAAATACACACTACAGTGAAGTGAGAATAGCCCTCCAGTGTTAATCATTTTCATGTGATCACTTTTTGAAGATGGAGCGTACTTTTATGGTAGTCTCAGGACATAATGAAGTTTGTACAGTTCTAATGCACAGTAAAATTCAAGTTGTGTAAAATAAATCAATGCTCAGAAAAGACACTGACTTGTTATCTGTCATTTAGTAAAATACCACCGTTAATCTGAATAACACCGTTCACTTGATGGATGAGAAACTAGAAGAAAGGTCAAATTCAGTACATACATCTTATTTACATTAAATGCATTTACAACAAGGCTGAAACAGGGTGGGGGCATACTAATACAAATGATCGTAATCTCCCCTTTATCACTCTGAACACAAATTCGGCTATATCATACAGTAGTTGGCAGATCTCCTATACTGTGACTCAGGTGATATCAATGTACATACCCCTGCTTTCTTGACAGTATTATTTATCATGTACGATAATGCAATGTCTCATCAGCTCAATCCAGACAGAGAGGGCTGAAAATAACCGCAGTTTGGCATTGTCTACTTCTATACACGACCCTGCTCTGCACATGGTCAAGTGGTGACTTTTAAACCTGATTTGTTATTGGGACTTGTTTATAAAGCCTCTCAAAGTAGAAATACTTCATTATATGCAACGTTCAAAGAGACTCTCTTCCTGCTCTGAGATGCTTCATAAAAGCCCTGAAATATCATAGTCCTCCTGCATAATCATCATCTGGCCTGATCCAGAGATGCTTCTTCATGACACAGACTGTGGGAGGAGACATGTTACAGGGGAAGTCCAACAGGGTCCTGCGATCACCTCAGCTTGATGAACCAGTATAGGAAGAAGAAGACGAAAAAGCAGAAGAGCAGCATGTAGCACAGGAGCTTGGTCTGGCTGCCTCTTGACAGCTGCTTCACTCTGCCGATAGTGGCGCCAAGCAGGCCCCCTGTGGAGTCAAAGTCCGAGTCCTAAGTTGGGAAAAGATAGATAAGAAGTGAGGTTTCAAAGTCCTGCTGCATTGTAATGTTAGAGATAAATGCTATGCGCACATACATGCTAGGAAACGCTACAATGTTATTTGAGTGTAAAACAAAGTGAAAGCTCACCATATCGTCGAGCATTTTGTTCTGGTATTTCACCTCCGTCCCAATGTCAATTGATAGCTATAAACAGCAAGTATAGAGTATAACAGTCACCAATAATAGATGTAAACAGGTAATGCGTTATCTGGCGTTTGACGTTAGCTAACCAAGAGATACTCACACTTTTCAAAGCAGTGACTTTGGCTCTGAGACCCTCCTGTAAGTGCTCGTTTTCCTCTTCATAGGCACTGTATCCGCTCGCCACATAATTCCCGGAGCCCCCTTCACCTGTACGACATGACAGCAACAACCAATGTAACTAGCTTGCTGGTATTTGTAGCATACCGTTAAAGATGACAAACGAAACTTGGGCCTTAGCTACACAAGCATTCATTGACATCAGTAAAGAGCATTAGCTAACAAGCAGGCTAACGTTAAGATTGTAAGCAAGAGGAAACGCAAAGGTAGAAGTTTGTCTCTTACCCAAACCAGCGCGCCTCATCTTGACTTATAAACACAATTGGACACTGTGACACAAGATACCGTTTGTGTGACAGTTGAAATTTAGCCACAATTTGAATAATATTATGAATACAGCTGGGAGCTGACTGTGCGCGTCAGCAAACGCCACGACATCATACGGTGGCCGACGAGGACAATCCTACACTGGCAATTGCGCCTCCTTTACTAAACTCGGAAAACCCACAAAATGAGACGTATGGCAAACCGTTTTACTGTTTAATCACTCGAGGCAACTTAAATGGTAGATTTTTGATTCGCATTAACAAGTCACATATCCAATGAAATGCAATCGCTTTTGAATAGTCATATTTCTGACTATTCAAGTATCGTTCTCAATCTGAATACGTAGTTTGTTGATGTTTTTTGGTATACTTGAACTGCTATATCCACAACCTCCATTTTTACATTAGAAATGTCGAATGTGAGCTATTGGTGAGAGCACCTCCTTCATCTTTTATTTAAAACACACTGAATTAGAAGTGGTTCAGAGGTGGAAGTGAGAGCAAACAGTTCCATTTGTTTTATACTGGTCAGACATATTATGTCATTATCCTGTCTCTTCAACAGTGGTGTCTTGAACCTGTTATTAAAAATGTGAGCCAAACGTTTCTGAGACACTTTAATGTATCTATGGGGCAACAAAATGAATTAAATCAAATTAAATTAAATCTCATGCCATGCCCTTTAGCTTCTGAACCATCCAAAGGAAGAGACAGCCATAGTTACAGTTGTATGATAAAGAAATAAAGTTTTCTATATGAAGTCCCTCAGCTTAAGGCTAACTAATCCTTTGGGTAAATTGTTTATGGTATATGATAGAGATAAGAAAACAATTAATAGATGTATTCATGGCAAAATCTTCATCCTCTAGCTTGACAAGTGAGGAAAGTGGGGACCGTCTACTGTTCAGATTCCCATCTCCTCTCTTCTTAATAAAAGTCTAACAAGGGTAGTTCAGCCCCCAAATGATCCTTTCACTAGAGTGATGTCCCAAATGAATGATGGTGCTATGTTCAAATAAAAATACAATCTCACCCTGAGGAATAAAAGCAATAGGCTTTATATCCCCTTTCTAAATAACAATCGTGGATGTTTGTGGGTGGGGAAGTGCACTTTTTAGGAACTGCGTGTGTGTAGGGAAGTGTTTTTTCAGACAGCATGAAACCCCAAACTCACCTTGAAATCTCAACAGCTAATGATATCACCATAAGCTGTCAGACCCATCAGTAAGCAGACCCAGTTGGCTGTGGCTCATATGCATTCTGGTCTGAGACTGTTTGTCTATGGCTTAAGGAAGGAGGTTAAGTTAATCAGTATCAGGCAACAGT
>CABFOQ010022075.1:17438-42433 GCA_900660455.1 Gephyroberyx darwinii | reverse complement strand
GTATTCTTCAACAGATCTACAATAATGTGAAGTCACATCATTTTGTTTTAATTGGGCAATTATTTTTTTCTTTAATTTGTATTTTTGCTTGTTGTGTGTTTCTTTCCCTCTCTCGCCTGTGTGTGTGTGAGTGTGTGTTTGTGTATCTATATGTGCGAGCATGTCTGTATAGGTGCATGTGTGTGTGCAGCACAGTTTGAATTAATTTCAGAGTTATTATTTTCCATCAGCCTTCCTCAAAACACCTTCACTACTTTTGGGCTCTGCGGAACTTGTAGGAGGCCTGGAGCTGATGCCCAACCACCCAGCCCCTCAACATACACAAAATCGGCAGATGAAAGTTTATTAGGATTTGGAAAAATGCATCCCATATGTGACTACCCCGAGAGTCTGGTCTTGATCTTGGGATTCCTCCTTTACTGATATGATCAGTTGAGAGAATTATCCCACTTCATCAAATTCAGAGCACACCCAGCCAGCACACACAGCACATAGGAGTGAGTGAGTGAGGTGTGTGTGTGTGTGTGTATATGTGTGTGTGTGTGTGTGTGTGTGTGTGTGTGTGTGTGTTCTGGAGAGTGGGGTAAGGGTTAGGGTTAGCAGATGGCAGATAACTCCTGGAAGGTATTGCTAGTCAAACCAAGCAGTGTCATTCAACAGTCGTTGCCAGTGTTGGCAATGGGAGAATGTTAGCTGGTTTGGGTTAAGGCCTGAAAGACACACTGGATAGTAAAGGATGTCTTAAGAAGACAAGAAGAAGGTGCATTGCTGCCTCCAGCCTTCCTGCACTATATCCTGTCTTACCCATTGGGCTCACAGTATGAATATAATAAGCGAGAGGCCAGCTCTCATCATGCAGTACACACTGTTGCTGCTAAATGCTGCGTCTGGTAAATGAAGATACACTCACCAGTAGAAGAAATGTCGGAGTCAGAAAAAAAGCCTTTACCATTCTTGACTATTTAGCAATCACCCACTGGTATTTAAATGACTGATGGTTTGCATGCTTGGTAACCTCTCTTGCCTAGTGGGTGCCCCTACCTATAATTTAGTTCTCAAGAGCAACCGTACTGGTTCTGTGGGTCAGAGGGCTTTTAGGGAGGTCTTCACATGGCTTTACAATCGCTGGAAATCACGGCCGCAAATATGTCCATTGGGCTCTTCAGAGGATAATGACACTTGAACATAGTGATTGCAGCCTAGTAGCGAACTTGATGGCAGGCTTTCAGATGGAGCTACTGTACGCATTTTGAGGGCCCAGGACAACTTATGACCTGTGAAAAACAACAGCCCATAAATGATTTTTCCATTGCTCCTGTCCCTCCACGGTGGTGGCCAACATTCAGAAGAGAGAACAAGCTATCATTTGAGGAAGAACTTACGATTTTCTTGATGATGAGATTTTATTTATAGGACATAAACTGAAATGATACATTTAATACTTTCCAATGTCACCAGTAAAACCCAGTTGTCTCCAATAAAACTGGATTGGTGTACACGTTTAAGTACCACTAAGTTAAAAGCAAGCAGTAGAGACATGTGATGCCAATGTGTGCCAGTGTGACAACACTTCAGAAACTCTGCATTGGCACCTCAACCGACTCCAACCACTTCTGAGAGATAATGCTGTGCAAATGGGTTGCAGGCTGCAATCTAGATGGCGCTGTAATCTGAATAAATTACACAAATGTCCAGCAATTTGTTGTCTCCCATTATGCTCCCTTACCTCCCTTTATTTGGAAATGTCCAGATGCTGAAGTGTTGGGCTATGCTGTCAGCATTTTGTTGCAATGGTTCGCCTTCCCGATTAAGCAATTTTGCTGTTCTCATGTACATTTTTTATCGTTTCATTTAGAGTTTGAAATAAATATATTTTGAGAGTATCTAGAAAGCCTAGAAAGCTGACTGCTGTGTGTAGCGTTTTTTCTTTTACTGTTCTGTAAAAGACTGAAAGAGCCACTGGCACTTGAAGGACAGTTGCTGCCAAAAACCAGAGTTGAAGTTCTATGAATTCCCTTAAGATGCGATTCACTTTCACTGACAGTAAATGAAGCCAACTGTCTTCAATTTAGACACGGTACACATTGTGCACTCTTGGGCCCTCCAGCATGATAATTTCAAGGTTGCTGGCTCAAGATCCCCTATGCTATGCTAACCTCACCCTTGTTACTAATATTTCAGTATCCCACCATGAGACCCAAAATGAAAGTCTATGTAAAACCATAAAATAACATAATAATAATAATATCTGGCCTGGTTTTGTGGTGTTTTCCAACTGATTTGTTTCAACAGCAAATAGCCTATCATATCAGCAACCCTCATTGGTTTAAAATAGTGCAGCCAAATGAATAAAAGATGCTCCTTTTGGATTACAATCATCCACTGATTTCCAATGTGTCTGTAACCTTAGTGAACAAAGATTATCTCAATTTCATCCTGTCAAGGTATGTGAACAAATGCAAAATACTCAGTTGATCCTCGGTTGTTTAATTTTGCCTGAAAGTATGCCAAATCCATTGAATAAAAAAAAGTAATTTTAGCCTCACATGTGGGAAGCATAAAAATACTCAACCATTCAAAGGTGGAAAGTCTGTAATGGTAATGGGTTTGTCTCCATTCACATTAGCTGCAGAACAACAATAGAGACTGCAGCTCTCTTGTATGTTTTACCTTTGAGATTCACAGTGTGCAGTAGCATGTGAGGAGTGTGGAATGCAGGGAGGAGAGCAAAATTGTCTTCCTTACTCCTCTTTACAGCACCCCCATCTCTCTCTTGCATATGACTGCCATATGGAAGCACTTGTAAAGAAAATTAGGTACAAATCAGAATGACTTGACAGCACTATTTATAGCCGGAGCAGGCCAAGTTGTGTATCTGCCTAGCAGCTATTCTCCTTTGGCCATCTCTCAGGTGTCCTCTAGGGATGTGTACCGCTTTCCTTCTATTACATTAAGCCAGGCCATTACTAGTAGCTGTTGACTGCACACTCTCATAGAAACATAAACAATAAGGTGTCATGTGTAATTCTACACCTGTTCATACATAGCTATGGGCCAATACATTTAACTTGTACAATTGCAACTTATCTTACTGATAGTGAGTAATGCATTTGTGCGTGTGTCGCACATGTGTAAGCAAGCTCTCTTCAGTCTTCCCAATGTCATAGTTGGCACTATACAAAATAGTGAGTCATGGGTAGACATTTGTGTGTGTGCGTGTGTGTGTGTGTGGGAGGGTGGGGGCTGTCTGTCAAAATTGAGGTCTGGCCTTCATATTATCTGCGTCCAGCTCTCCGGCTTAGATGGTTCCCTTATGGACTGAACTGTTAAAAGCAATGGAGGAACCGTGAGAAGTTCATCTCACAGCCATAGAAGAGTTAGAGATTTGGCACTGTGCTGTAATCCTCTGTAATGAACTGTCTTTTATCATTTGGTGCATAAAAGAATATTTCTTTCTGTTATATATATAAATGTTTTCAAAAGGAGAGATTTGACATGTAGTTTCTGAGATAGTGACAGATGTGGAGTATCATGAACATTGACATGCGTATTCTCCGCATTCAGTGAAGCACATTGACTAATGATGTGTATGAAGTAGAGAAAAGAGAAAGGCAAACAGAGGTAGTGGTGAAAAGCTCCTCAAATGGGAGTCCAGCAAAGGAAAACAGACAAGACGTTCCCTCCACCAGAGTGAAGCCACATTCTCTAGAACGATGTTGCTGGGATGAAAGAAGGCTGTGATCTCCCAGCTTGACCTTTGACCCTAACAGTATTTTGATTAGAGGAGGCAGGATCCTCTGCATCCTTAGCGTTTTATCTGGGAGATTCAGTCAGAGCTGGACAGGGGGTGGTGTTGGGGGAAGGACCAGACCCCTAACCCTCGCCCTCCTATGTTTATTTTGGTGGGCAGATAAAACTCTCGCAGCAAGGTGCTCGCTGTCATCACTGTGACCTACGAACTCAGGCCGCTGGACATCACCAAGACTTCAGTGAAGAGGGACAGAGCAGCCCCTAGGATGTTCACTGAGAAGTCAAAGGTCAGGACTGCTGCTGACCACATGCACATATGTCAGGAAATGGCCCCACTCAATTTTCTCTTACTTATCTATTAACTTAATGAACATTACTCAAAATTCTGCAGTAAGATTGATAAAAATGCCGTCTGTCAACAGACACTTACTCTGAAATCTACCTCTGTCTGTCTCTCTCTAGTCAACATAGATCTTTTTTAATCATCACTTGAAACTAATAACTGCAGAAGAAATATCAAGGTCAGTGACATCCTTGCCTCTCTCTACATCCTTCTATTGGTAGAGGAATTACTATAGAGGTCAGCTTTGGCATATCATTTAGGTATTTTGTTCCAACTCTCCTCTGTTCTGTAGTCCACTGGGCCTGCCACATGTGCCAATAAAAGATAGTTATTTTCCAAAAAAGAAGCGGCAAATTTGAGCAAACACTGCTGTAGCCTGCAGTTGAGCTTAACCGGTTACTGTAGCAGCTTTGCAAGCTAACTCATGTCCAAGACTACAATGCAATGCAACCGTCTGGTTCAACAAAACCTTCTAAAGTCTATGACATTATTGCTGGATTAAGTCGATTATATATCCGTCCCTTTTCCCATGCTTAGCTTAAGGCTACAAGTTGCAGGAACGTTGCTAATTACTGCATCGCTAGGTCAGATACACACTGCTCGTCTGAGCAGACTGCTATCAGCAAAATGGCTAGTGTCACTACCATGCTCTCTTTATGATTCTTTATTTTTTAATATTTACCATTTTACAGTCTGGTGACAGTGGAGATTACCAAATATAAATATAAATATGATATCCTTTTCAAATGTGTTTTTCCGGGTATCTTAAAATACACGGTTTGGATCAGTATCTAGGTGTGAGGGACGAGTCACAAGAATCCCGGTGCTTTTCCTGCTTAGCCTCGCTTCTCTGTATATATACTCTCTCTTTCTCTTTCCCCTACTCTCTCCTTATATGATCTCTTTCAATGTTCCTTTTTGTCTTTTTTTTGTAAATGCCCCTCTAAATAATTTCACCCTCTTGTTCCTCTTGCTCTTAATGGCAACACAGAGGTAATTAGATGTTATATAATTGCTATGTGTTCAGACTGTACTTACGGGAGGAAAATAAACCCAATACGAGAAATCTGTCTTCAATTTATAAAATCTGGATTGAGACAGACGTTGTTGTTGAATAAGTCAAGAGATCCATCTTTGATCCGGCTGGGAATCCCTCTGCAGACGTATGTACACAGAATGACTTACAACCTATCGGCAAAGTTTCGGGTTTGTGGAAAGGTCTGTGGTAAAATATCTGCTAAATGTTTGCAGTGTATTTTCCCTCAGCCATGGGAACCCAGACCCAACCTTGTAATGATGATTAGCTCATCTGAACTGAAATGTGTTGGAAAGATAATACAAAGCATTTCTTTGCTAGGGTTATTCATGCACCATTGGCAGTAATCCCTTAATCGTCCTGTATATTTGTAACAAAATATACAGTTTTATCAGGTTTTTGTCATCTGGCATAGTTATCTGTCTTCTGCATTTTAGAGCACAACAGATATATGTATCTCATGTTCTTTACGTAAGTGTCAATTCATTAATAGTAGCCCTGGATCTCATTGTGTTAGTTACTCCCATAACATAGCCAATGGCAGTTTTAACAGGCTCTCAGTGGCAATATCATCTTACATGGGTTTGCACATAAAACACTTGCATGATGCCACAGGGTGAGCTGCGTATTTATCGAAGGCTTTGACATGGTGGATCTGGACTAGACAGAATCCTCTTTCTCCTGTAGAGTGCATCACTGCTCAGTTTGCTTTAACAAGCATGACACCACATCAAACCATTTACAGGGCGACTGCATGAATGTACAGAGTGCTTGATTTCAGTGGACAGGCAGCAGGGGCAAAATCCGGAATAAATGACTGTGATGAAGACGTTTTCTCATGTTCAGAATAAACTTAAATGGACAGACAAAATGTGAAAAGGGTATTTAATAGTAAAAGTTGTCTATTTCCTGGATATCTATCACAGGATATGCTTGGTGTTGATCCTCCATGAAATCTCACTATAAAGTTCCATCTGATTATCATGATTCCAACATGAGGCTTTACACTTTTACTTTGATGGCGATCTTGTTTCTTCTGGTGTATCTTGGGTATGACTGCAAAGGCTGACTGTTAATTGTTTACTGCCTGCGCTTCTTGTGCCCGTTTAGGTATAACTAGTTTATGTGCTTTTTCTTGTATGCCTTCATCTCCCCGTGTATCATGTCCTGCCTGTGTCCTCGCTTGTCAACTGCTGCTTATTTGTCTGTTGCATTTGTTGTCTATGTTCATATGTTATCTTTGATGTATCTTTTGACATGCTTTTATCTTTTAGCCCCTCCCCTTTGCCCTCAAATTGCTCTTGTCGCTTGCTAGGCCGCCATTTTAAATAAAAATCTGTTCTTAATGACCAGCTTGGTAAAATAAAGGTTAAATTAAACTAAAAAAATAATTGGTTGCACCAGAAAGGCACTACTCAAAACCACAGTAAATGCCATTGTACACAATCAGTGAGTGTGTTTGGGAGCACCATGGGGAATGATTAGATCGGGACACCACATTTATGATGGGGAAAATGTGGGTCAGAGTTGGAGGATGTTTTTCTGAAAGGAATTAACTCACTAACTGTAAGGGACAGAGGTCTATCTTGCAAAATAGTTATAGTCATTGAGGCTGTGGTTGTCATAAAAATGTCAGTTCTAATGAACCTCAGTATAGAAACTCAGCTGCCTCAGGAAATCCCTATACAGCAGCTTAAGAAGTCTGTACTTCATCCTCATCCCCCACCATGTTCTAGAGAAAACAAACTTTTCAAAAAGGACTACCACTGGATTGCAGCATTAAATGTTTTCATTTTTATGGCTTTGGACACCTCAGTCTGGATTTGTAAACTTTACTTCTATAGCCTAAAGCATGAAAGAAAGAGAGAGAGAGTTTGTCCACCCTCCTACTCTGTGATATTATACCAATGGACAACTCAAGAAAAAAACAAAAATTGATGGCAGCAATGTGAAGTTCACTGGAGTATGAGAAAGTGAGACAAACGTATCATGAGTCAGTGGAGCTACATCAGGCTCTACAAAGTTTTTAGCTTTTTGAGTAAATTAACATCTCAAATACCTGTTCACTGTCCAAAGTCAGATAGATATGTATTTTTTTTAAAATTTAATTACATGCCCTTCAATTTGATAAATAAATAAATAAATAAATACAAATCTCTCATGATGTAAGGGTCTGCATTTTCAGTAACCTGAGGGCAAATATCTCATTACAAAATTGGGGAGATCTGCAGTAAAATTGGAAACTCTGTTATTCACGTTTGCAGGTTTTGACTTTAATCTTCGCATCAGCTGAGTGCCTCTGCTTGTCCACAGCAAGAGCCTACTAGGAGGATGGGTGGTGTGTTGTTGGGCTGCTGGGGTAGCTATGCTGTAGTATAACAGCATAGATGACAGGTACTGCAACCGGACTGACCTTTTTTGCCGAGGTCACCGCCAAGAGGAAACAGAGAGTACTCATGGGCCTAATACGTTGGAATGTCCTGGGAGCTACTAGAACAGAGTCCTTTCAAACACAGTCCTAATCAGAGTCATGTTCTTTATTCAATTTGAGAGGACACTTTCTTTACAGCTCATTCATTCACTTTGAGTTTGAGGAGTTTGAGGAATCCCACAAGAATGAAGGCTTACTATTTTTGTCATATCTGTTTAAGTGTTCATAAGTCAGACTTCAGGCGTTTCCCTCCACTCATCCACTGTATCCATTATATTTACATTTTAGGCAATTGATGCTTTTCTACGCTTATGAGCACAACAGTAGAAGAAGCTTCAATTCCGAGATCACCAATATTAGAAGCGATCCATAGTAAAGAGTACAAAGATCACAGCCAGAAGTGCTAAGAAATGAAGAAAAAAAATAAGAGGAAATTAGAACACAAATATGAAGAAGAAATTATGGAGAGTAAACAGAGATTTTCCATCCATCCATTCATCCATCATTCATCCATCCATCCATCCATCCATCCATCCATCATCCATCCATCATCCATCCATCCATCCATCCATCCATCCATCCATCATCCATCACCACAGTCTACATATATGTCAGGCTGTCCTTTCTTCTGTGCATTCTGTGGATATGTTTGTATTTCTGCATAAAGTGAGTGAGTGAGGCGTATGTGTGTGTGTGTGTGTGTATGTGTGTGTGTGTGTGTGTGTGTTATTTGTTCTTTGTGAAAACAATAGTAATTCTCAATTACATTAATTACATTACATTTTTTTTTTACATACTTTCCAATTATGCATTTGAACATTATCAAATGTTTTCTGCCTGCTACAGAAAAGAAACAATATTCGGCCCACTTAATGTTACAAATTGCTGCTTTTCACACAATTTATCATACTATTTTGTAGAGGAATTACAGGCATGGTGCTTTAAAGGGCATTTTTGTAGGATTGGGTAGTTTAGTATCTTCCTCAGCATCTTTTAGGTGTAGAGTTTCTCAAGAATCACACATCAACACCTGTGTTAACAGTTCATTCATAATACCAGAATATGAGCTCCCTAAAAAGTATATGGTACATCTTTGACTACTGATTAATGTGTCAGGTTTAAAAATGCTCATGTACTACCTCTGTAAACTGTGACTGTGTGCCAATTCAATAGACAAAAGAGTCCTGGCGATTGTTTTTTCTCTCTTTTTTCCTCTATGGTATTTGTTATTTGTATCACCCCTTTGCTTTACCCAACTTTCCAAGTGTTTCTCGTTATCTTTCCCTGTTCAAAATGTTACTTCCTTCAAAATCAAATGAATTAATACAATTTTCAGTGTGTCAGAAGGTGTTCTACAAAAATAAAATATTGCTTTCTTTCTTGCTTTCTTCTGATTTTATTTTCAACAACAGCAGCAACAACAACATTATTATTATTATTATTATTATTATTATTATTAGCAGTAGTAGTAGCATTAGTATTATTTTTAGTATTATTTTTAGTATTATTATCATCAACATCATTATCATCAATCAGTGAGAAAATGGTGAGACCAAATTCAGCTAGTGAGACAAACTTCGGTCTTGGAGACTAATGTTTGGAGGTGTGGAATATTCATATGGTTCCTGTGGTACCAACCACCTTGGAGGTATGTCAGGTTCTGGGGTGCTGCCATGCTGGCAACAAAGCCCGGTTCATTCTGCCCCGGGGAGACCAAGTGATTCTAATTAGAGCTGCATGTGTTGTTTACTGAGGCTGGGGTCATGCAAGTCAAACAAGAAGTAGTCTGGTCTTACAAAGAGAGAGTAGAGCCCTCGATCTCTCTACCCTGGGTCCTTATGGACTAACACTGGGGGCTATTGTCATACTTTATTGACAGTCACTTGACCAGTCTCGGCCTCTTGAAACCTTTGAGTTATAATAATTAGCTTCCTAATAGATTCCCAACATCAACATTTATAGATACGGGGAGCTCCACACAACTGTATCTCATAGCACGATACACACTGCCTAGAAACAGTCAGAGATGCTAGACAGAAGAACATTTGTTCCTTATAGCCCCTCACACATCCAGTGCTCTGAAAGAAAACATGAATGAACTGCGGAACTGCACTCAAATACTTTCAGTCAATTAATCAAATTAACATGAAGCCAAGTGGAAAAAAGCAAGAAGAATCAATTTGTTTTAGTATATTATGACATCCGCCGACTGAAAGGGAGAGGTGATCAGCCTGAGAGGGCAGAGGAAGGGGAAGTTGAATCTGGGAGTTTTTGTTGCCTGAGGGCAAATTTACACAGCACAGAATAATGGAGCTTGCAGATGCTCTGGCAAAGCCTCGCTCCATTCTCTGTCCTAACTCCTAATGCAACACAATTTCATCCCTATCCTCAGTGGTCCAACTATACAACACTACTATTATACAGTTGTGTAACTTCAATTGCTGCTGCAACACCGAGCAGTACGACTACTAACTTCCTCTCAGTACAGGTAAAGCAGTTTTCACTTTTTCAACAACTGGTGAAAAGGGAAATAAGCAGGAGCAGCATGTGGTAGTCAAAGCTCTGACTTGGTCTTTTATGTCATCTGTAGTAATAGGAAAACAGTGTGCCCCGCTCAGATAATCAGTATGAGTGATTTAAAATAAAACTTAACAACCATTCAGAAATAGTAAATGTCACTAGCTTTGTTGTGCTTTGCCCTCTGGCTTTGTTAGAGAGTTATTATATTTAGCAATAATGGACATTATGAAAGACTTCCTTCTGACTATTTTTCTCATGTTTGCAGAGTGCAACTGACCTTACAACACATCATGTAGAGTATCTTGCTACATTCTGGCACCATGGCTCGTTATTTCATTTATCAATTCTGCAAATGGGTAAGGAATGATGCTTTATGCTGCTTTAATAGATAATACAATTATAATAATAGATGTAGGCTAGTACGTTGTGTAAGGTAATACACGTGTCCTTAGGTTTAGGTGGTTTGAGACTAAAGCTCACATTTCTGCATTTGTTTTTTCTATGTTCCTGGACAGTTTAACCAATATAATGCCCTTGAAAAAGTCTCACAAATGTAGGAACTAAGTCTATTCTATGATTTCGTTAAGAGACAAAACCTGGACATGTTGCATTGACTGTGAACCAGAGAGTGTGTTTTGGACTCACTTGTTGAACATTTACATTAAAGGTGAAATATGTAAGATTTTGTTGTTGATCAATACCAATCACTGAGTGATTGGTATTGATTTCTGGCCTTCAAAACTCACTTTCTAGCCAGTGCTCTGTTTTGACAAAGCAGTATTATTATTACAATATTTTGGATCATGATATATTACCTCTTCACTAGATATTTCTGTTGGACATCTGCTTTAATTAGCTAGCTTACACATTTCTATTGTGAAAATGTGACTACTATTTATGTCAATGTCAATCGCAATCGTAAGCTGTATCGGAGACCTGCCGATGTAGTCCTTGGTCACGTACCGAGCTCCATTTAAAGTCATAGATTACTTAATGCCCATTGAAGGAACATCGTCATTATGAAAGTTGTGGTTCTCTTGTTTATAATTTGGGAGAATCTTCACGTTCATGTTAACAAATCAAAACTGTTCACTTCATTTATTAACAGTAACGCACTACCAAAATCAAAGTTTAAGCGTACGTTCGATCTGATGTCCACAATTCCTTGTGAGACGTTTAATGAGAGACATGATGCATGTGAAAGGAGAAAAAGAAACATGAAAGGCAGACAGGATAACTTGATTATGAGGTATGAACAGAGGGCTGTACTAAGTACTGGGTAGAGTGGTAGTAGTAAACGGCTTGTGACTTACCGACTATCTGTCAAAGGTACCGACTGTGGCTTGAGAAAGAGGGCTCCCTGAACAGATGTCCTTTTCATTTCATGCTTTACATCCATACGCACTGTTCTTCTACTGGTGATTCAATTACAGCTAATCGCTCAATTGAAATCACATGTATGAGGAAGTAAATAACCTATTCAAAGACTTCTGCACCAAAATAACTAATTTCTTCTTCTCCTGAATGTCTGTGAATGGAGTGGATTCTGGTGTATCTTGCCATGTCCATTATCCCATATTCAGCACCTCGATAATAAACACATTTCTCATGTACAGGGTCCCAAGATATTGTATTTTGTAATGGTTATTTTATACACCGGAGACTTGCTTGGCACCACATCATATACCTACAGTACAGCCACACACTGCATCACTAAGGGAAGGTCTATAATACAATCTCGCTGGAGGGAGCAATTGCTTACAGAGGAAGAGGTGCGGGAAGGAAATAGGTTTTGGCATGTTGACTCAAGACTAAATTTCCCAGGAGCCCTAAATGGACAGCTATTAAAGTTTAATTGCTTGACTTGCCTATTGGGCAAGTCCTCAGCGCACTGGTGGGGTACATTTTAGAGCTACTGGGAGTAGAAACCTGTTGAATCACACTAAAGGAGATCTCTGTTTGGTCCTCACCTCACACCTGTCTACAAAAGGTAAGCAAACAAGAACACTGAGGTATGCCCTCACAATTCGTCATTACCTCAAAAGTTATGGTATATAAAGTAAAATTAAAAAAATGTACATCAGAGGAAAATTGTAGATGACAACAACGCTTAAAATTTCCAAAAGCCAGCCCGATTTCCTCCTCCTCCCAGAAAAAAACAGGGTGTATCTGAGCTTTGTTTCTCGATTATTTGCATAATACACTTTGATGGGTGGATACTCGTCTCGATCCCTGGCTCTTTTGTATCTACAGATTACAAAAGGACTGTTTCCAGCGCCATGCAGGCTACCAAGAAGAGACTATCAAAGGGAAGGAATGGGCTTTCAAGTCAGGACCCTTCGATTGTGTTACAGATTGGTTCCAGGTGAGGCAGCTTTGGGAAGTTCAGCCGGAGGAAAATTGCCCCTCCGTGCAGTGCTTGTGAGAGGCAGGAGGCTTCACGGTTGGCATGGTGCTCCGGAATTCCAATACTACTCACGTTTGGTGGGATTTCTAAGGGATGAACACTGGGCCTCAAAAATCTTGTTGTGGTTGATTGCAGTTACATTAAAAGCTAAGCCCAGAAAAAAGGGGTATATGGAGTGTCTGGCTATTTCAAAAGAGCACGTTGAATAGCTGGATGTAGCACCACCATCCACAGATAATAATTGCCACCATAATGTTCAAATCATCCCTTTGATTCCCTCATAAGATAAGCCCGGGATTTATTTCTCAAAACAGACATTTTCCAGTTCCACTCTGGTGTTAACATTATTTTCAAAATTAGAGGTTTATGTTCTTCTTTTTCACACATACTATTATGGCAGGAAACTATCTCAAGGACTCTGCTAAGTACCATCCAGCTTTCAGTAAACTGTGCTTCTACAGTATATTATAGCAGAGCCATTCTTTACCATTATTTGATTTTCCCTGTCATACATGTATTTCATGCTTTTCTCTGGTCACATTTATTGGTGAAAACTAAAATGATTATGTTATATAGATTTGACTAGCTGTCACCTCTACTTTACTATTCTCTTTTAGTGAGTGAAGTCTTCTCAGGGGATTCATATCTTTGGGAGGTTTTGGAGATTGGACAGTTTTCCCCAGAGTTCATGGTCTGGAATCCAACAACTTATTTGGTTTGATGCAATGCAGATACAGTATCAGTTAAGGTCTGTCACTCATACATGTTGCCAGCAGATTTCGAACCTTACCTTGACAACTACACAGACTCCCTTGGTGGCGCCATATCTCCTGTAACTGATATCCTGCCATCATCATCTTTATCTTCTTTTAATAGACTGGTACCCACACTGCCCAGTCTCAAAGCCAGGGCCATCTGTACCGTTAAACACATCTTAAACCAGTCCTCAGGGAAACTCTAAACAGACCTTGAAGTGTTTCACACGTATATGGAGAATGATTCTGTATGCCTGCTACACACACTGTCAGCTCTGATCTGAACCAGGCTGCGTGTGGGAAGGCCAATTAGGCAAAGACACAGCCGAGGCATGCATGGGCGTGCCAAGCCATGGCAATATGCATCACTCACCTGTCTGGCCAAATAAATTCAGACAGGGAAACATCTGCTCATGTTTTGTAACTGGGCAAACTTTTTAAAAAGTGTCCTAAATTATGTGTCCTAGTTTGTTCTTCTGGTTTTTGAAGCTGTGCACAAAAAATCTAGAGTCTATTTTTGTTGCCACCGTCTCCTCACTGTCCTCTGCAAGCATCAGACACAAGCACCATCAAAATGCCACCACTGCTACTCAAGTTATTGAAATAAGGTATACTTGGGGTCTAATATACGTTACAGTGTTGATCTTATTCTCAATTTCTACTTTTTTCTGAAACAGTATCATGGGGACATGTTGGTGAAACAGGTTTGTCAGCATGGGGGTCTGCTTGTGAGAAGCAGAAGAAAATCAAGAGGACTGCCTATTGATGTGGGAAAAATGAAATCTAATGGTTCACCAATTACCCACTGATTTTACAATGAGTGAAAAGATTGTTTCCACCTTTGCCGAAGGCTGAGCTCAACAACAAAAGGGATTCAAAGGACCTCCATACAGACTACAATTACTCCACCTTCTACCAAGGCCACACAGAGCAAATAAGCTGTTATTCCACTGTTGTTTGGAAGGATTGCGAAGAGATTGGTCTTGTAATGAAAAGAAAATAGAAGTGATGTTCCCATGACGGATATGGTAAACCAAATTGAGACAGGCTGCTCTGTCGGCTCTGAGTTCACACCTCTGGTCCCTCAGCGCTCCACCCCCTCCTCCCATTCACCCTTCGTCCTCTAACCTCATTGACTCAGCCTTTCCAAAGAACCTGATCCGGCCTGGAGGCCCATGCGCTCACGTCCTGTGGAGGATTTGTTGATTTCTCTAATCACTGTTCCAGCTCTGCTTGTCTTTGTTTGTTTTGCAGAACAAGCAGCAAACACAAGCGCTTAAGATGGCCCTGTGGAACAAAGAGAAGAGAACTGCTGGAGGACACTGAGCTCTTGATTGCATCTATAAGGTCATTGTAATTACTTTGTCCTGCGTGCCTTTGTCCTGGAGAATGCTCTAGTAAAGTTATGTCAAGTTTAATTATGGATGAGAAAATCTTTTTTTGCCAAGCAATGCTTACACAGACCTATATTATATCAAGTAAGGAACGTTCATTTCCAGTTGTTTTGTCCTGTCGGAAAGTGACTGGACCCTGTTTTATGTCATCTCTTAGAGGTTGTCCCTAACTGGACACACAGCCTAATTGGGAGTGTGTATATACGTGTGTGTGTATGCGCCTGTGTGCTTGTGTGTGTGTAGGATCCGTGAGGAGATGTACAGAGTGGGAGGAGAATGCTGCTGAGAATGAAAACCAGGAGGGGGAGGAAGTGCTGTATTTACGCTGTTCATGGTCTCCTCTCTTCACTGACAGGGAGAAACAAGCCCTGCTGGCTATCTGAATGGCTTGGCCTTATTCCACTGACAGGAGAGCCTGCATTCTCTGAAGCTATTCCTTCTGGCTGTTATGTTCAAAACCAGAAGACGTATCCTCAGGAACCTCAGGAAGATGTGTACCTTCTGACCTCCCAAAGGCTATTGATGGGAAATGGATGGCCACAACAGAGGCTTTATCACATTTTGTATTCAAAAGAGTTCCTTCAAACTCAGCAGCTTCCCTTGGACGATTAATTGTTGCTGAATTTGTGTTATAAAATAATGGAGTTGATAATGAAAGTTAATTTTCAAGTTAAAGCGGACTGAAATTAAACAGAAAAACAAAGTATTATACCATAAGCAAAAAAATGATTATTCTCTGGACATGAGGGCTTGGGACTTCAAAGGCTGTAGAGAACCTTTATAATCATTTTCAGGGTTGGTGGGGGGTTGGACACCATCCTCCTACTGGGTGGACGTCAGGGAGACACCCTGGCCAGGTCACCAGTCCACACCAGGGCGAACACAGACACTCACATTTGTACCTATGGGCAATTTAGAGACTCCAATGCAGCTGAATTGCATGAATGGAGGAGGAAACCCTTGCAAACGTCCCTTTGGAGAACATGCTCCAAAGAAAGCCCTGGGAATTTAACCACCGTGCCTGAGTACTTTCATGGCCCTAAGAAATCATAGCAAGATGAAGATGACCATGTCTCTATTCAGTGTTTGGGTCCTTAAAATCTGTGAAGGAGATTTCTCCTATTTTTATTTTCACTTTTACCAAAATATAACATTACACACATTACACACCAGACTGAGAATGATTTTGGTTTTTGGCTTATTTGAAAAATGAAAACATGAATTTGGAACTGTTACTCAACCCCTTTTAAGTGCTTAACCCAGGGCAAAATTTGTGATAGTTACTGCTCACACATGTTGATACATAAATGTGTATTTGTGTGTATGTTTGTGAGGAAATGTTCGGGGTGGGGTTGCCCATCGAAAGGTCTGTGCCTGATCAAGACAGTCAACTGGCATCAGTTTAAAAACTATATGTTCAAATTGAACATTTGTCAGCCAGACTTAATAAACCTACATAATTTAAGGGTTGAAGATGGGAAGGTTGCCAAGCTCACATTTCAACGGCCTGTTTTTCCTCTCTACCTGATGTAACATAAGGCTACTTCACAATGAATGCACAGTCACACCACCACCAATACCACTTGATCCGGAGCCTTAACTACATAATGAACTGTTGAGCCTCAGATGTTGTGCTGAAAACACAACACATTGAACAAAGTCACACACAGGCTCTCTCTCTCTCTCTCTCTCTCTCTCTCTCTCTACTCTTAAACATGAAAGTTTTTGAAGGTTAGAAACATTAATGTGTCTTTCATGTAAATCCCCATCACAAAAGAAAAGACAAACAAAAACATTTCTTATTTTAAATAACTGAGCAGATATATTTGTCCCTGAAATAAAACAAAGCACTTTATTTCTTTAAAAATAGGTTTGGAAATCATTGATCAATTTAATTGTGCAGAAATTGTAATAAAACTAAAATATTTGACATGTAATGGCATTATGGGAGTAATTAATAATAAATAATTATTTGCATGATGTTACATCATATATCAATATATTTGTACTTTATGTTTGTATTCCTGTTAGAGTATCACAAAATATTACTTGTATGTGATTCAAACCCACATCATTGTGAGCACTTGGCAGGCATGTGATATGTTTTTTTCCTCCACCTGCTTTCTCCCATGCTTCCAGTTTGATTTCACATATCAGTCTCAGTTCATTTGAAACTGTGCTCAGGTTTTCAGAACCCAACTTTTCTCTGTTAAAGGGGGAAAACGTCACCTTTACCACAGTGCAGGTAAGAAAATATTTAGATTTTAGATTTTGTTTTCTCATACAATTTTTCAAGGCAAATTGTTCCAGATTGTAGGAGCTTTAATAACAAAATCATCATTTTTAGTCTTTAACCTAGATTGCTGGAAAGTCAACACGTCCCTCTTTGTATAAGGCCTAAAGCTTCTGTTTGTATAAAGTTAAAAGGTCAGCCATCTATCACATCACGAGTGACTATCAGAGGTTCTCTCAGACATTTAACAGCAAAGTCTCAGCATTGTACTTTTGTCGACAAATGATATTCAGAGTGCATGAGAGAGGATTTTTGTTCAGCAAATGTTGTACGGTTTTGAAATGTTAATTCAGAAAATAGTAGCCGCACACAAACCAACATTTCAACAGACAAAGCTGACTTCATGAGGGTTGTATCTGACAGGACCTGCGCTGGTCTGGTATTTAAAGGGTGTTCAATTACACAGCTGAAGGTAATCAGGTTAGGGTTTTGAAATGTTGCCACAAGACCAGTGGAAATCTGCACACTATCTCAGGGCACAGAGGCAGTCTAGTGATCACTTTTGAAAGTTCACATGCAAAGGACACTTGATTAAATGTCCAAGAAAGTGACAGAGTGAAAGGTTTGTGACTAGACCACACACATGCTCATGTGCACACACACAAACAACCGCCCCACACACACACACACACACACACACACACACACACACGTGTGCACAGACTACCAAATGTAACATGACGTATATCCATGTACCACAAATGTTCTCGTGTTCACACATACACAAAGGGAGACCTGTTCATCATGTGGAACAGTTGATGCTCAAAGTCTGTCTTGTTTGTGTTTCTGGTTTCTTAGTGGCACTGGTACGATCCTTAAGTGGATGTCACCCTGTGCGTGCCAGTGAGTGTGTCTGCAACAGAGTCATGAGGTTCTGGTTGCCCTGTATAATTCCACATACTGTGACAGATGCCTGTTGTGTAATGTCAAAGTCTGCCTCTCCTTGAAGGCTCTTCATGCTCAATCTAGAGCCTGACCCCAGATCGTCCACAGAGCACCTGCCACGTCAGCCCTTCATCACCATCACAACGCCCACTCATTCACCAGGTCCAGACATGACAGACATTGGAGCTGGACAGAATGGTACATAGAGCTCCAATAGCACCAAGACAGAGAGAGATGGGTGGGGATGACAAACACACTGTTTCATGTTATTCCCGTCATTTAGAACAGCAATCGAAGCTGATCTAATTATGCCAGCCTGTATAATTGAGGTCTCTGAGGGAATGCTGACAGGTTCCAGATATGCACCCTCTCAGAGCAAACTGCTCACGGGAAACACAGGGAATCCTGGGATACAGAGGAGTCATGAGAGACTTTTTCTGAGGATGTAAACCAGACGTCATTCGCTTGTGTGTCCTGATGCTGCATGAGTACTTATAGGAAACTATCATGCACACATCAGAGCTCTGTGCATGCTCATTTGAAACAGTCACGCATTTGTCATTGTCCAGGTCTGCTCAGGTTTGTTTAAGCTCAACCAATTTGGCATATGATGAATGTGTATTACATTTCTCATTCAGGCATCATGTTCCCATGAAGTCAGACCTACTGTGTGCTTTTCTGTACATGTCTGCCTTGTCCACTGGCTCTTTCATTTTTTATAAAGCATATACATACATATTTGTATCTTCAAGCTTAGTTTATTAGAGCTCTCTCTTTTAGGAAGACTCATAACCTGGCTGCCTGTTCATTCATAGAGTCATGATTCAATTTCATGAAAATAATGTGTATCTTAACTTATGACTTGATAGTCCAAACCTCCACTTTATTAACATGACATGTTCAATCTTTGACTAATATTTGAAAAGGTCTGAGATTTTTGTGGCTATTCATGGTTGGTGGGTGATACCATCTTCAGGCATCTGACTGTGTTTCTAGTTTGACTTGCTTGGATAAAACATAGGTTATTATTATCTGCACATCAGTTTTGTTTTGTTTTTTCAGTATGGATGGATTTCACTCGAGGTAACGGTGGAAGTCCAAAAGTCTTTTAAAAAGTTAGAATACACAGACCTACAGTGGAGGTTATTTGGCTCCAAGTTTAGGTTTAGTTTTCCATCCAAATTGATTGGAATCTAAACTCAGAGTAAACATGACACATTCCATCCACTTTACTGCAAAATGGATTGAGTTTTGATGAAAACCATAGAATGTTTCAAAGCAGTGCCCAACTATATTTCAGCTCAACTCATCTCTTGTCATCTCTAGTAAAGATCTATTATATCTGACATCCGCCTATTTTGATTTGGTTGAAAACCACTCTGTAGCCTCTGGGTGTTTTGCTGGCAGTACAAGTGCATAAATATCAAGCTACACTCGTTGGTCTAAATGGACCAACTCACCCAAGTTCAACAGTGAGCCCTAATATTCAGCACCTTAGCAATAGACCTAATACAGTCACACCATCTCACATAATATGTTTGTTTGTGTGTGTGCATGTGTGCATTTGTAGTGGTAAAAATGTGTTTGTGGTGGTTTATGTTATGAGGGTATAATATTCTTCTTCTCTCTTAGACATTTGCACTTGTATTCTTGCTTTTGCAAATGCAATACCTTCGTTTGATACATAATTACATTTGCACTATAATTATTTCACTTCCAGCTAATGCTAAAAGAAATCAAGAGATAATGAACAAGATAATGCATCTCTCTTCCATGACATAGTATCGATCGTTGCATGAAAAATTCTTATATTTTCTCCTGAATATGTAACTGACCTGGAAAACTGCCCAACCATGACTGCTAGATGATATTCCTGATCCAGTCTCAGAGGTGGTCGGGAGACTATGAACCTCTGTCAGTGTTCCGTCCCTGGGCAGCCTTCCCAAGAGTTCCCATGATGCCCTCTGGGCCAGGCTCTGTGGGACAGAAGTGCCAGGGCTGCTCTGGTTTCATGCTGTCAGATAAGATCAGTTTGTGTGTGGATTCCTGTCACAGAGCAGACCAGGTTAGTGCTGACCCAATGGAGCAGCTGCAGTAAGGTTTGGGGTTCAGGAGCCAACACTAGTCACGCAATGCCAGAACAGGAAGTCAAAGGTCATAGTTTACAATTCCTCCACCTTCTCGTTTACTCTCTTGCTCACAGTGATAGCTAACCATCTAACAATACAAAACAAAAATGCCTGGATCTCTCGTTGTCTCTCTCATGCTCCCTAGGAGGGAGATACAGTAAATAAATGCATCTGTACTTTGTCTGTGAGTGAGAGAAACCTATCACTTTCATTCCTTGGTACAACATGCTTCAGGCCTCAAAGGCTTTTTCATTTGACTTTTGATTTGATTGTGTTGATTTATCTCTCAACTGCACTGTTGTCTAAGGCATATCTGATTCTCTGCTGAGGAATGTTCATGAACAATATATTAAAAATGTAAATACAAACTCTGACACTTGCCATCAGAGGCTTTTTGAGTTGGGAATATGTTGAAACGCTGTGTGCTATTTCACCCACAAAGAGTGTTCAGTGTGGTTGAGAAGACACTCAATCATTCATTCGTCACTTACTTTTACTACCAATGGAGAGTAGTGTGTGGCTTCTTAGATTGAGAGTCAATGGAGGATTGCATTTGTTTTTCTGGCTGCACATAGTTCTCACTACAATGTACTCTAATTCAACAACCCATCCCTGCTGTATATATAACCTGTATTTTCCATGAAACTCAAAATACAAAATACTCACTACTCAGCTAGCTCAGCAGAATACATATATTTCACACAGGTCTGGCCTAAATCCTGGTTTTGACTGCTCTTAATACACACTACGTCTAAGCTGTTTGTGATAAGGGTCAAAATATGCTAACTGTTCTTGAACTATATAATATGTGAAGCAGATGCTGTGCAAGCTATATATCAACACCCTGTAACCACCTGTCACATTTATCAATTCAAAAAGTCATTGTTGTGCTGACTGATTCAAGGGCATTTTATTGATGCAGGGGCCTGCAGAAAGAGACAAAGAGAGAGAGAGATTACCCTGAATGTGGGAAAATAGTAAAAGTATGCATTGGTCAATGGTGAATAGTATAACATTATAATAACATAAGCTTGTTCACAGTAGTGCCAGGTTCTAGTCATGGCACATTGTGTTGGCCCTCCACCTGATGGGCTTTTGATGAATAATTGAATCAGATTAGGATATTGACTGCCTGTGTTTGTTGATATAGTAGAGCCTTATTAACTGGTGATTGGCCTTATGGTATAATGGAAGATTGTTACGGTCATAGGCCTGATTATGAGAAGCAGGCATTTTTCTGGTCAATGTGAGTGTAAAAAGGCTCATCACTACGCTCTCCCACAGTTCAGATGTTATTGTTTTGTTTTGTGGAGAGAGTGAGAGAGAGACAGACAGAGAAAGATGTCAGGACTACACTAACAGGGGTTGTGAAGAAGATTGAGAAATTAAGACTGCAAGACAAACAGTGTGTGAGACTATTATTCTTATACACGTTGTCTGAAAGTGAGAGGCCACAGGCCCAGTGCCAGAGTGCACATGGATAGATGTGTATCCTGATGGATATTTCTAGTGATTACCAGCAGGATTATCCTTAGCTGGGTGCTAAGGATGGGCAAGGTATAAGGTAATGCAAGGTAAGGAAAATACCTACAGTGCCAAAAGCATTGTAGGTACGAAAATGGTGCATCTGAATTTAAACACAGAGAAGAATTCATCATCTTGAAAGTCTTTAGTAGAGATACTTATCAAACTGTAGTTTGTGCCAAAGAACTCAAATCCACCCTTGAACCACACTCCAAAATAATGAGATGAGATGAGAGGATATAAAGATACATATTGCGAAGAGGAGAGGACGAAAGGAGAAAGGAGAAGCCAGGGGGTTGCAGTTGAATTCCTGTGCTTCCCTGGGCTGCACTAGGAGTGGTCTGGGGCTAAAGTGTTTGTGGGGCTCTTGTGGTTTTTCAGCCAATAAATCCTCTGCACATATTTAATCCCGTCAGATGTGCTGCAGGAGAAGAGCGCTGAAGGATGTACGGCCATTACTCTGGAGCCCACATCAGAGAGAGGAGCTGGAGATCCATACACCCATAAACCCCCACCTCACTAGTTGTATGCATACCCGGCATGAGAGAGAGAGCCAGACACAGGGATCATAAAGGAGGTGTGAAGAGGTCTGGAGCTCTGATGGCCTGATGGTATCCATGCTCTCACTTCTGTGTTTTTCACCTCATTGTGCAGAGTGTGAGAGATCCTAAATCTGATTCTCTGATCTCTCTAAATATGGATTCTGAAAGGGAAAAAAACTAAGGAAATGATACAAGAGAAAGACAAAGAAAGAGAGAAAGTGATAAGAACATGTGATTGTAGCAACCTAATGTGGAAGGTGCTCCACTTTTCCATCTCATTCACTGCTTTTTTCTTCTCTCATCCCAGCAGATACTACACTGTTAAAAGAAAGGGTGTCAAAACACACGAGCAGTATGCTGTAACTGGTGTTTGGAAAGTGTTCAAGTTCAACACTTTAATCAGGTGTGTGGAAGAGCTTCAAAACAAAACACTGTATCCTTTACTCAAAGCTCTACACATAGTGAATTGAAACCGACTGAACATCGGAAAGCTTTGTTTTTTTTGTCTCAAACTCTTACTAGCAGTGAGGAACTTTCACTTGAAAGTAGCTCGTGGTCTAGAACCTCTAGGAAGAGTGTGGGACAAAAGCTAAAGTTGTCTGATTGACAATTGCTGCTCATGTACAATAAAGTACATTTCTTTCTTTTTTCATTAAAATTTAAAAGAAATGTATGTTTAGGAAAATAATTCACACATTGATAAGTAACATTCTACAATGGTATTATGTATATATGAAGAACACATGTTTATTTACTTAACATATATTTCTGGGTGTATTTGGGTATCAGGCTTTGCTGGTTATGCAGTGAAAATCTTGCAAACCCTGCATGCACCCAACTTGTACTTAGCTGCCTCTTGTTTACTATATACACACTCGCAGCACATCAGGACATACGTAATTCAAAGCTGCATTACCTTCCACTACACATTGTATCTGCCTCAATTTTAAACTCCACCAGATATTGTTTGGATGGACATCCTTGTGAATACAAACCATAGAGTACCACTCAAACCATGGGATTTGAGTGGTACTCGCTACAGGGAATAATGTAGCGTAGTCCTGTTCAGCCCATAACTTTGATAGCTGAAAGTTCCTGACCAGGTGGCTTTTGATGTGCACAATAGCCTTGAGTTTCCATTGGATTATACAACACGCTTGGTTTAATGCCTGTAACTATGTCCAAATGAAACTGAACAGTGTGTGGTTCATACACACTCCTGAGTAAAAAGACACCTAAATGTATTAATCCATACCATGCCATAGTGCAAAAAGAATGTACACAAGTGAGCAAATGTCATCAATGTCTGAAATACAAGTGCATATCTCAATATTAGGTGTACAACAAGTCACATGATTAGGATCAAGTCACATGAATAGATTTGCAAAGTAATCAATGATCTATAAACAGGATGTGTCATTTTACATGATTCCCAATATTTACAACTATAAACATCTTTTCAAACTTACAACATGGATACTGATTCATTGAAGCCATTGTATTCCAGCACAGTTTGAGAGACCCTTCCATTATAAGGGAGGTTTGCGCCATCTTCTGACCATTCGTTGCTGTTACTAGGGTGAAGTTTTAGTTGAGTTTGTGCATGTGGTCTCTAATCTTCCACTAGATCCAACTGTTCACACTTGTGGTCTGTGTTGCTTAATATTAATTAATGGATCTGTGATGTGGCAGCAGGGCTTTCCTTAAGTGAGCTCTGCTTTGTGTCTCAATATCAGGCCTAGTCTCTCGGGATCAGAGTTTGAAAGACTCCAGCGATGACAGGTTTTATTTGGGGCAGATATCTGTGAGACCTTTGTTCAGCAGCCTGACTAAAGAAAGGTGTGACTTCAATATCTGTCTGAGATCCCTGATCTCCACTTACACAGTGACCTTGTTGACAAGTCATGGTTTCATGAACTCACAATTATGAACCTGGTTAGACAGCTGTTCTCAGACCACTATTGACTAATTGACAACTACTGAGAAATAAGCCTTTCTGATGTGTTTGTAATCCTACAATACTATATAACAATTGCAGAAAATTAAAATGTTTTGCATTGACACAAGTTCAATACTTTCATTCTACAGAATCTTGACTCATGCTTTTTCTTTCTCTTCATCCTTCAGGCGACGTCATCAGTCCCTCTGATTTGGTTCACATTCTTTCACAATCAAACTTGATCCTTTTGTATAGATCATACATTGATTCTGATTCTGAAAAGGCTGCTGTTATTTCATGGACTTCAGTGACGTTGAGTCAGCTGACAAGTCTACTTCAATATGGCTGCTCATCACAATAGAGTGGTGCAGGGATGAAGTATTTTTGTAGGCCAACCCGGAAGTTAGCATCACCCTGGTTCCCTCGACAAAAAGACAATGGGATTTTTGCATTGGATTTTGGATTAATGCAGAAAATAAGCTCTGTGGAAAACAAAAGTTTATGATACTTACACGTTTTGTTCAGCAAGATAATCTTCACAAATTAACACCACTTTTATGATTTTTGAAGCGTAAATGCAATAGAGGCTGTAAAGGCGGACTAGTGAGTAGATAAGATAAGATCCATTTATTACATTTTGGGTGCACGCAGGCACGCATGCACTAACACACAACACAACACATGCAGGGGGAACACACATGCAGGTAGGGTGTCCGAAATGAACTCTTGTTCTGCATTTAACCCATCCCAGCCGACCGTCCTCCGGGGGCAGCCAGGAGCAGTGGGCAGCCCTCTTTCGTAGGCGCCCGGGGACCAACTCTGTTCTTGTCTCCTTGTCGTGGTCAGGACAGGATGTTGCATGTTTTTAGATGGGGTTCTTTTTTATAGGAGGAGACCCATGTGAACTCCACACAGAAAGGCCCGGGAGATAACCCACCTGGGCACCCCAGAGTCAACAGCGCCACAGGTGGGAATCGAACCCAGGACCTTCTTGCTGTGAGGCAACAGTGCAAGCACTGCGCCACAACAAAGGACTGAGCCAGATAA
>CABFOQ010022075.1:0-13600 GCA_900660455.1 Gephyroberyx darwinii | reverse complement strand
TCTCCCCCCCCCCCCCCAACACACACACATACACACACACATAACCATAACTTTTTTTCTTTAACTACTTATTGTAACCTCCTTTATAGATGCCTTCTGCATCGGTGGGCAACAATGCTGTCCAGTCTGCCAGTCCAGAGTTGGTAACTGGGAATCATTCTGAGGCGATGAAGCAGATTCTGGGTGTGATTGACAAGAAGGTTCGCAACTTGGAAAAGAAAAAGGTATCTCTAGTTCATTAAAGAATAAAAATGTGTCTTCATAGCGTTCCTCTTTTGTTAAATAATAAATCTTTCCTAACTTGGCTCACTTTCACATTCAAAAACACTTTGATGCTTAGGGCGCTCTCTTCCAACAATGGAGGGATTCGTTTATGTTAACGATGCAACCTTTTTTTTGTGTCATTGATGTGTTAAAGTATAGTATCTAATTAGCAATATTTCAACTTAAATCTCCTGTTTAATGTTTGTAATATTCTTGCAGGTCAAACTGGATGACTATCAGGCTAGGAAGAATAATGGAGAGGGACTGAATCAGGATCAGCTGGTATGTACTTGCTTTGTACACAGCCTTGTTTTATCTTAGCCTGTGTTGTAACCATATACCATACCATACAATACCAAATGCATAGGGTTTTCTTTAGTTCAGTGGTCTCCAAGCATCTGTCATTCAGAGCCATGTGTATGTAGGTTTTCATTCCAACTCAACACTACAGCAGCTGATTTCACTGATTAGTTCACCCTCTCTGGCCCTGTTTCATCAGTCATTTCAACATGCCCTCTTTGACTTCCTCTCGGTACCTGGTGATACGTAGCACCATACATCATGCGAGTGGCCACTTGCAGAGCAGGAGGCAGGGTATTTAGGTTATAGCACGTAGCACAAAATAACCATATCTGTGGGGGTTAATAGTGTTGTTGATCACCACCGATGACACCGTGATTTCGGGCTTTCAAATCGGGCCTGTTTTGGAACAAAAACTCGAGTATTTGAGTATTTGAAAGCAGAGTATGTACTTGCCCATGTTAATTTCCTAAATAAATGAATAAATAATCTTTGTTTACTTCTATATCGCTTGGAGCACTGTAAACTACCAGTGATCACAATTCACTTTGGGTAGGATACGCTCCTGACATCTACATCGTTGTTAACTCGCTCCCTTGGCTGTCAAAGGGTAGATCTCATAGAAAGTTCACCTGAGTTATCAGAGTGGCACTTAAGATGGCAGTGGGGATGAGGGCATGTTAAAATGACTAATGAAATGGGATTTCTGTTTGAAAGTGTGCTAATTAGTGAAATCGGCTGTTGTAGTGTTTGGCTGGAATGACTGGCTTTGGCATTCAATGGCATATGGTTTGAGACCACTGCGTTAGTTTTTGCTTTCTAGCTTTGATGTGTGTCTGAGAGTAATTTTTGTCACTTTTGGAATAGCATATTTTCTGGTAATTTAATGCATAGTTGAGTCAAAAGAATGATCAAGAACACTGGCAGGAGAGGATTTTTATTTTTAAACTATGCCCAAACCTCAAATTTCAATTTCCCTTCCTTAATAAACCTGAAGGAAGCCTTGTCAAAGTTCCAAGAGGTGATCCACAACCTTGAGTTCGGTCGAGAATTGCAGAAGAGCTTCCTGACTTTGGGCCAAGAGGTAAATCATGAGTTTATGCTTGTTGCCTTAACTCACTGATCTGCACATATATACTGTACTTCATGATATTTCACTTTGCTTGAACATTAGCAGTATTTAGCAGACTTTCATCCATATGGGTTTCATAAACAGCCATAAACGATGTCTGCCCTGGGGAACTGTAGTCAACACCAATCCTCCAGGTGTTTATATTCACATTTCATTAAAGATTATTGTTGAAGAACTTGGTCTAGAAACAATGCTAACACATAGGAAAATTTAATGTTTTTCTTAGATTGTATGCCTGTTTCTTGATCAACAAATTATTTGTTATCAGGCACTGTAGAACAAGTCATATCTGTAGCTAGCCAAGTCTAGGAAAATTAGTCCAATATTCTTGACTCATTGAGTTTTGTTCATGCATGTTTGGTTGGCCAATAGGATAGCTCAAAGGATGCAGGGATACAACATAGACTAGAATTGCTGGAATTTAGTTTATTTTTAAAGGTTAATCATTTCAAATAGCAAAACAGAGTCACGTCTTATTTCAGGATCCTTGCAGGCTCCAGACTGCGACCAATTTGGTCATATATGCAACTATATATCTGTCCAGCAGCACTAAAAAATGAATGGGTCGCACTGGTGCGACTTGACTCTCGTTGGTCTTTCATACTGAGGCATAATATGGTTTTGCTGTTTTATTTAAACTCTAAATCATAAATCATTTTATTGTTGCCAGAGTTCATATTTGTGTTGTATGGTTTTAAGAGTAGACTTTCAATCAGTGGAAGCGATTGGATATTGAAAAGAAAGTTGATACGGTACCTTATTACAGTTCATGACCATGGTTCACCGCAGTCAAGTGTAATATTAATAGTTAAGCTAACGCAAAGTGAAGTCTCGCTTTAAATGTCTAGCAAATGCACTTACCACATGGATTAAAAATACAGAATGATGTAACACCAAATTTGTATTTTCAAAGCCGCTGTTGTTTGAAATAAATAATCTCGAAACATGCCTGCTGACTGTGTGTGTTCAGATCCAAAAGGCAGTGAAGAAGTCTGCGAGACGGGAGCAGCTGCAGCGGGAGGAGATGGAACAACGGAGGCTGAAGGCAGTTTTGGAACTACAGTTCCTGCTGGAGCGGTTGGGAGATGACAGTGTCAGACAGGACCTGAAACGGCCTGATACCACTGGTTCGCCCTTGCTCACTGATGCTGACCTCACAGCCCTTGATGAGTTCTACAAGCTGGTGGGACCTGACCGGAACTATGATATCAGGTATGTGGTGCTTCCTGTGTTTTGCAGTGTCTCAAACATTCAGGAAGATAAGTGTGAATAAGTGATGTGCAGTGGTTAGAGAATATTTGCCACTGTCTTTGGGGTTGGGTATTATCAATTATTCTAACAGATTTCTATCAATTACCTGAACACAACCTGGAAGGCCATAAATGTAATGTAAACAGAAGGCCAAATTTCAATTTCTTACTAGCAAAATAGTTATAGTCAACTTGCAAAACGTGTAATTGCATGATAGTTTAGTAGAACAAAACTAGATGTGCCTAGTGACTATGTTTAATGTTATTCTAGCATGGCTAATGACACATTTTGCCTTATTCACATGGCAAACATATTTGATTTACGTCATACTTGGGTGGGAAAGGATGAGTAGATCTCATCCTTTCTTCTTGCCTGCACTGATGTGTCCTTGCATTGCCAAAGCTGCCTGCTGGTTCCTATTGTCCTACCTGTTGCAAACATATGAATTTATCTTGTCTGACATGCAGGTTGACTGACCAGTATGAGGAGGCCTCGCTACACCTGTGGGAACTGCTAGAGGGACGGGATAAGGCTGTGGCAGGAACCACATGTCAGTATTTTCAGATGACAGTTGGAGTATTCTTTAATCTTAAAATGTCTTGTATTGTACATATAACACATCACCCCTATTCTGCTTCCTTCCTTGTCATCTCATCTCACTCAAACATTTTCAACTGATCACATGTCTTACAAAGTGTAGCAGTGGTGACATACTACTTACTGAAACACATTTTGGCTTTTGGCTGTCTGTAGCATGCTAGCTGACTGACTAGCTGTTTGCAGGTAGCATTGTTGCTCTGGGTGTGTGGTAGTAGCATGGTTGCTGGTATATTGATTTTGTTTGTTTGTTAGACTTAGCTGTCTGTGGTGTGCTAGCTGATGTTTGTTGCTAGTAGATACCATCTTATGACTAAGACTTATGAAATTTGGAAAGATATGAAAATTGTTTACCT
Source organism: Gephyroberyx darwinii (assembly GCA_900660455.1). Taxonomy (NCBI): domain Eukaryota; kingdom Metazoa; phylum Chordata; class Actinopteri; order Trachichthyiformes; family Trachichthyidae; genus Gephyroberyx; species Gephyroberyx darwinii. Next base: position 9,700 of record CABFOQ010022075.1, on the reverse strand, counting down.
ATAGAATTCAGTTTCTCATTTGTTGGGCGGACCATCTTGAAGCCAGCAGTGTCAGCTGTCCACTTTTTATTGTTTAAATCAATAGCAATCTCAGAAATGATTGAGTAATGTTGAGAATTAGCGATAAGCCTAAGCATTGGTACTGGGTAGTGTAGGCGGTTTTAGTTGTATTTGGTGGAAAGGATTCTAACAAATCCTGTGTATTGGTAAAAATGCAGTCCAAATGTACATAAAACTACAAATTTTCTGTCATCTCACATATCTATCTGACATATCATCTACAGTGATTGGACTAAGGAATATGACTCAGCGTAAATCATATTGAATAAGAAAAAGTATAGAATTTGGACATTGAAACTGCATGGGCACCCTGGAGTAAGATCGCTGATTGCAGCCTCTAGTCACTGGTTATGCGGTCTAGCTCTTTTTTTGGTCAGTATTGTCCAACATTTGCTACATCTGTTAAACTTGGCAGCTATTTTTCTCTCTAAAATGTTTGTCAATAACAGTTCATTAGGCTCATAGTAGTGTTGTATTTGTACGCACATAAGAATGTTTGCTATATGCCTCTTTTTTTTTTTTTGAGTGATGCTCCCACACAGAGCTGTCTGTTCTATTTTTTTTCCTTGAATGCAGGGATATTTTTTTTGTGACAGTCTTATATACATATCTGGCTCCCTCTTGTGTGGAATTCAGTCTATCTGTTTCTTTGAAAGGTGTGCTTCGAAGACACAATTTTTGAGACAATTTATGTTAAATTCCAAAACATAATTTGAAAAATAATGGAATTGTGTATTGTATATAATATGATATACTCTGAATGTGTATTGTATGTGTACATTGGGAAGTCTACTATGTCTTCGAGCTTATCCCCTAAGTTGTGCTGTCTTGGTTCTAGACAAGGCACTGAAGGATACTCTGGACAAGGTACTGCTGAGTGGTTACTTTGACAGAGCGCAAACACATCAGAATGGCATGTGTGAGGAGGAGGAGGAGGAGGAAGAAGAGGAGGAAGAGGAGGAGCAGACCACAGTTGCTGAATCTAAAGCTGTGGAAGAGCCATCAGAACCTGGTAACTACCATCACACCACTATCACAGATTTGTTTATGTGTGTGTGTGTGTGTGTGTGTGTGTGTGTGCCTGTCTTTGCCTGTCTTTGCATGCTCCTGTGTGTGAGATACTTTATTGAGGCTGTCTTTGCTTGCCCCACCTTTTTTCAGAAGGAACGGTTACTGAAAAATACACAGAGCCCATTGACGTTGAAGCCACGGAGGTGAGATTTGTTTGATCATGGCTAATGTGCTGCATTAAGAACATTCTGATTTTCAGGTTAAATCGTTGTTTGGTTGTATTAAATTTGCAGTGTGTGATCTTCTGTTGTAGTTTGTAAACAGACAGTTCATTCCAGAAACCACGTACAGCAGTACAGACAAAGACCAAGTGGAGGAGTGGACAGTGGAGGCCCAGGTATTCTGCACTACCGTTAGACTGCAGTTCTTACTACCACTGTCCATATCAAGAGCTTGTGTTTTAGCTCTATCAAGAGACCTAATGTGCCTGTTGTGTGTCTGTGTGACGGCTAGATGGTGAATTCCCTACAGCACCAGCCCCCTGTCCAGCTGGCTCCAGAACCACCCGTCGCTGTGAACCATGTCAGTCCCGGTCAGACCGCCGACCCAGTGGTCAGAAAGCAGGTGGTGCAAGACCTCATGGCCCAGATGCAGGGGACCTACAACTTCATGCAGGTGAGATACTTTTTTGATCCCCGTGGGGAAATTTTATCGCTTGTCAGCTTCCAAAGGGAGGTCAGAGCACAGGGCCAACTATAGCCACCCTGAAACTGCTCAAAGTAAAAACACTTAAATAGGGCAGATTCTTACTGACATAGGAACTTAGGTCTACCTACTCAATATGCCACCTCAACACCCCCAAATCTGAGCCATCACTTGACCCTGCATCTCCTCTCACTCCTGTTACTCTGTTAGGACTCCATGTTGGAGTTTGATGGACAGGCCTTGGACCCAGCCATTGTGTCTGCCCAGCCCATGAAGCCTTTACAGACTGTTGACCTACAGCAGATCGGTTGTGCTTCAGGTGAATACCAGTTAATTTGCTTTGACTCTGTTTGACCAAGTTCTCTCAGAGTGTTTAGTAAATTGTAATCCATATGTCAGTGTTTCAGAAAATCTTTTGTTCTGACTTGGATAAATTAATACTTATTTCCTAGTAGGAACATTATTTGGCATGGTATTTTTCTTAAATCCTTTTACTTTTATTTTGTCCTGAACAGCCCATTCAGAGTCCAGACTTCCCCAAACAAGTACGGTCTCTGGACTACAAGAATCCTCACACGTAAGTACAATGGAAACTCTGCAGGGTGAGGTTGGTGAAACTTGGCTGGAAACAGGAGGCAACATTTGCAAATTTGCAAACCAGTTGCTTCCTGAATTTGAACCCAGAATGTTTGGGGTTTTCCTAAATGTTTCCTCCCGTTCGTGGCAAACAAACCTAGCTCAGGTGTTCCCCTCAAACTTCCACCCTGCCCCGCCCAGTAGTGTCTTTCACACCCCTCCTTTACCAGCCTTCTGACACAACAGAGTCCTGAGCACAGAGATCCCAACCAGGTAAACCCATTGCCAGATACCTGCTGGTCCACTTCTCTGGTCTTTGGTTGTGTGGTGCATATGTTTGTGGATACCTATAAAATGAGTGATAGGTATGGGATGACAAACACTCATCATAGCTGTCCTCAAGTGTGTCTGAAGGCCATTGACCTGTTGTCTGTGTTTCCCGTTCACCTCACCTCTCCTCAATCGGTCTTTTCTTCCCCCCCACAATCCCTCCCCAGGCCTCGATGTCTCTGTCTTCTGAGCAGTCCCCTGCCCCGTCCTCCCTGCCCTCTGCCTTCCCACCTGTCTCCAAACCCACCCACAGCGGAGGCATAAATGTCAACGCAGCACCATTCCAGTCCATGCAAGCGGTAGGCTTTGTGTACAGGTCTAATTAAACAATGCACCTCTGTTTGTTAATCCACGCTATTGGAAACAATCAGGTTCCATGATCAATTTAACATGCTGTGGCTAGGAAGTTAAATATTGAATGCCGGATAACATTGCCCAAGAACAGCAGCAGAAAACTGGTTATTGGTGCACTCTCTAAAACAATTAGGCATATGTCCCCTCCCCCTCCCCACCTCCTCTACCCCACTTAGCACTTAGCCCCTCTTGTCTTTTTCTCATGTTCATTTAAAGCTTCATAATCAAATGCATTCTGATATTGTGGGGCTTTATGGCAAAATTATCATTTTGTTTAATGCCTTATTGTAATTATCTGGATGGCATTGTAATGGAAATAATTGATCTGTTTGTGTTTATTTTTTTAACCCCACAGGTATTTAACTTGAACGCCCCTGTGCCCCCAGCCAGTGATGGTCAAGGAGATTCTCTGAAGCAGCCCACCCAGTTCCCTAGTGGCTATGGACAGGGCTTTAGCAGCCAGTCAGAAAATGCTGTAGACCAGCCTGATATCCCACAGGAGGCATTGCAGTCAGGTGAGGAGGAGCTTTGCCTGGATGCTAATGTTTGGACCGAATAGTTTACTTGCATTAAAAAGGGAAAAACTGCAGCAGTTGTTCACTTGGCAGAAAGTTATTTTATGATTTTAAAACTGCCCTGCATAACTGACCACCACCTGCTTCATGGAATCGCAAACTGTACTGTCTCATTTTCTCCTATCCAGTTGTTGCTGGGTTCCAGCCCCAAGACCAGGTCATGTCCTCAGCAGTGGGCCACGAACAATCGTCGCAAGGTGCTGGGTTCGGCCGGTCGGGGCAGTCCTTTTATAACAGTAGGGCCGTGCCCAGGGGTGGACCCCGGAATCCCCGAGGCATGATGAACGGCTATCGGGGGTCCTCCAATGGTTTCAGAGGTACAAACATCAAATGATGTTTTACATTAGGTATATACACTGATCAGCCATAATATTAAAACCACCTTTCTAATATTGTGTAGGTCAATGTCAAAGTTGCTCAGATCCTTACGCTTGCCCATTTTTCATGCTTCCAACACATCAACTTCAAGAACTGACTGTTCACTTACTTCCCAATATATCCCACCCCTTGACAGGTGCCACTGTAACGAGATAATGAATGTTATTCACTTCACCTATCAGTGGTTTTAATGTTGTGGCTGATTGGTGGATATATACAGTATATGATTGCTCAGTGTGGTTGCCAATGGATATGAGACTACTTTACAGGATCATGAGCTATGGTAGAAACACTGTTCATTTATGATGTCCCCATATTCCAAGATGATAACCTATACCCAGTTCATGAAATCTTTTACATTTGCTGTACTAAACCGGTGTCGGGTAGGTTTTTCCTGGGGCAAATCCTCTAGTGCACAGGAAGTGACACATTTTAAATTTCCAGCAGCAGCAACGGCAGTCTATTCGGACTAACTCAAAGAAGAACTTGGAACTTAGTGTGACCAGCGATAGCCATCGTGGCTGAACAGACAAAGACAACCTACAGAAACGCACACTTCATCAACAGACAATCCATTGTTTAAGAAACTGATTAATCGCTTAGAGGACGGCAACCTTGCTAAAGAGGAAAATTACCATCTTCAAGGCAAAGGTAGATTGAACATCGGCATTGCCTTTCCAAGATGAAATGCACTCTAAAATCAGAAGGGACATAGGAGTGATGCAGATGTGGCTCTTGGACTGCTGCTGAATCAGGTGCTCTTTTTTTTGAATGGTCAGCTTCACTATCATTTATTAGCTGCAGTCTACAGTAACTACAGTTACTGTACTACAGAGTAACTTCATTATGATGTTGGGCCAGTGCTTGATTTGAAGCTTGTTAGATCTATTGCTAAGTAAGTGTCTAAAATTTCAGCTTGACGTGTCATTGTGGGTTACAATCACTGTGAGAGAATGGATATGTCCGAGCAAGAGTGGATAACACACCAGATCCAGAAAAATCTATTAGAGAAGGGGAATTGATGCACTGTCTCCTCAAAGCACCAACTGCTAGCATAGATAAGGACAACTTGAAATGTCCTGATCTATTTTGGAATCAAACATAAGAGGCAATTCAGCAACAATTCATAAAATTGTGTCCAATTAGCATCTGTAAATCAAATAATATTGATGTTCTACGCGTCTACAGATTACTGATGACTGACAACAGGAGAAGATACAATACAACCTAATATGTTTTGTGGGGGAGTTTCAAGATTGTGATGTGGCCAGTAGCAGCAGATTAAGATGCAGGAGAAAACAGACAGTTACCACATCTCTGATGTCTTATCTGAACATATCACAGTCACACACACAAACAACCCTCTCACTGTTCACACACAAACACACTCTCTCTGGATGTGCGGGCGGATGAGAGTGAGTCACTCTCCCTTCTGGCCTTGAGAAAGCGGCAATTTATGACAAAGAGATTGGGCCTTGGCTAGCGTGCTATAGGTACAAAGTACATGCATTTTTTTCAGTGCCAGTGCGCCAGTCTTTTGTCAGCATATATTGTAATTTATTAAAAATGCTTTGGTTATGCAGGCGAAACGAACCAAGTAAACATCAAATGTGTTCCAGGCTCACTGCAGAGTTACTAGTTACTATCATTGCTGTCCAGACAAGTACATTTACACTGTCACAAGCAGGCACTACTGCTGGACACAATCACAAAACCATACTGCATACTGTGGGGAAAAAATATCAAGGTCTTCTCTTACTCCATCTATCTGACTGACGCTTTCTCAAGATTCCTTCTCTCAACCCCTCCTTTAGCCCAAACCCTCCATTGCTCCAACAATGAAGTGCAGAGAGATTGAAAAACAGATGCAGAGCGAGAGACTGAGAGAGAGAGAGAAAAAGAAAGAAAGAAAGAAAGAGAGAGAGACCAGCTCTAAATCTGGCTGATGCAATCTAATGGAACAATGTATTATGAAGGTCTGAGGCTCAGGACTGCTGGCTAAGTAATGGAGCTCTAGCAGCCAGAAAAGAAAATGCCCTCACCCTGGGGAGTGAGGGATGGAGGTAGAGAGTTGGAAACTCTAGCATGGCCTGGAGGTGACAGCTAGCTACATAGTGACACGTCTGCCCTGTTCCTGGGATGGACATGTGGGGTGACCATTCTGCAATGGCTACAGGCCCCATCACGCCAGCAAGGCAAGGATTAGGAACACAAGAATACACTAGAGGTAGATAATGGGTGAGACAATGAATAGTTTTCAACGCTACATGGTGAGAATAACATGGTGTAGTATACTGCATATCAAAGACAGCAATAAATGAGAAATTTAGACAAGCTAGAAGCTAAAGCACCATCGAAGTTGGCCCTGTGATTATTCCCATGCAGAGCATTTCTACACTGAACACAGATAAAAATGAAAACCAGGAAAAAAGGAGAAAAAGCCAGTAAGATATATGGAATGAAATCTATGATAACTGGTATGCTATTTTGGTGGCCATATAAATCAGCTGCTCTAGTGAGCATTGCATGTGTGGGTATAGATGGGTCTGTGAGAGAAAGACAGAAAGAAAGAGAGAGATACAAAAGAAGGGAGAATGGAGAGAACGTTTTTCCATGACAAAACAGGAGGTAAATGTGGAGCAGAGTGAAGCCTGGGCTCTAAACATGAGCATGAGTAGCCAGGGAACTGCTAGCACTGCTCTGACAGGAACAACATACAGGCACTGCTGATGGAGAGGAGATGAGAGGATAGGGATACAGATTAGGATGAGACGGGGAGCAGAGATAAACGATGGCACGAGAGGAGACCGAAAGGAAGACTGAGGCATATGTCCATAATTTCCGAGACACCCTGAGCTGCAATAGATTCAGATCGGAGCAGTGAGCCACTGACTACCATTGGTACGCACAGTGTGTTGGTTTCCCCAACAACGATTCTAAATATAACCCTCCACAACTGGAGCAAATGTTGAATAATGAAGTGCAGAAGGCTTTAGAAAAAGAAGTCGCAAGGCAAATATCTCCAGCAAGGCTCACTGCTATACAAATGGGAACATGAACCTGAACATGTGCCATGATATACCCTGTTTTGATATCCAACCCCTTGTTTATTCAATTCTTCATTCACCTATTCACCTATTGAATCTGGCATCAAAGGCAGGTAGTAAACAGGCCAAATTATGAGCTTATTGCTGACATCATGTCCATGTCAGAGAGGAGTTTGAGTTTCATAAAGCATACCAATATGACTGACAACAACACACACCACTCGCTCTCACAAACACAGGGTTGGTTGAGAAAACGGCAAGTTTGTATTCCTCAAACAGAGAGAGGAGATGACAGCGCTGGCGAAGACCGTCTCAGCAGCAATACCAAACACCACTCTTGATCCTTAAATCTAAAGCTACTGAAAGGTAATGCTTCTGTCCTCTGACGCGCCAAGTGGAGAAATCTTTTTGTTCTTTCAGCCACCCTGCAAGTGTAGCCAAACTTCCCTCTGGCCCAAGTGTTAAACAGCATTTGCTGCCATGGTTTTGATCAGCTTTCAGCCATTTCAACTTCTCAACAAAACAAGTCCAAAAAGATGTACATCATTCAGCATGATGCTGTCCTCGATGCAACCTTGCCCTCTGCTCCCTTGCACAATGAGAAGATGGCAGGGTGGGACATGAGGCTTGTGTGGCTGTCAATGCAATGCCATTAAGTCTTGGCCAAAGGTCAGCAATGAGGCCAGCTCTACCCTGAAAGACAGAGGAAATAAAAGAATGAGCAGAACAATGATGTGAGGAGAGGAGAATGCAGCTCTTTCCCCAGTGTCAGCCTGTGTCCGATTGAGGAAGAGGGGGGATAGAAACCTGAGTAGGGCGAACTCATCTAGGTGGCTGGCTGACTCACTGACTAAAACCCTGATGTTCCGGGTCAGGGGTCAGCTCAACACAAAGTACTGCCCCCCCCACTAGCACACACACAAACACCCACACCTCCTCCTACATCACGCTGATTCCACCCCTCCCCCTTACATTCGCTACATCTCAATACCCCTCCCATTTGACCCTTATTCTGCTTGGCTGTGGTTATCTTGCACTCCTTCTGCTATGGCTATCTACATCTCTTCAAACAATAAGCCAAGCTAGTGGAGCCCCCCCGCCACATTCATCCTGGGGCTGGGTGGGCGGTGGGGGACAGTGGGAGGGCGAACCAAAGCTATTGTTACAATGGAGCAACAGATGACATCACTACACAGGCCCACAGCTGCTTTCTCTTGAAAAGAGAGGGGAAACAGGGTGGCTTGAATGTGTGCTATTAAGAGAACAAGGTTAGAAGTCAGAATTGTTTCTTCTGCCCTCACAAATCTGAAGGAGAGCCAAGTAGATGAAGAGACAAATCTGGAATGAGCTGCCCACCACCCATAGAGAGGAGACTTTTGGGTACCGCATGGGTGCAGCTACTGGAATGTCTCCAACCGTGAGAGAAAACCTGCCTTGCATCTCATGGGCTCATCCACATGGTGAGCCTCCCTCCTCATCAACAGGCTGAGCTGGTATTGATCTTCCCTCTGGGTTTTCTATTTACAGTCCACTGATCAGCATGGAGAGCAAGGGGTGTCTTCCAGAAACTTTACTCAGTAACCATCGATTAGCATTTAAACCAGGATTCTGCATTCCTCCACCAAATCTGTGACTGAAATGACTCATATCACACATGCTTAGTGGATAGATATCGACCAGACCCTGCAATTTGCTGTGTAACTTTTTGGCAAGCCACCTCTGCTGAGCTCAAACTTTCTAGTGACAGGAGGTCATCTGTAGCTACATGGTTTTACCATACAGCCTACAGCTAATGTATGTTTCCCGGTGAAACCTCCAAGACTGGAAGACAGACAGGCAGAGAGAGAGAGGTAGGGGAGGTGGGATGTGACAGTTGGCAGACAGCCAGGACCTCGTAGGGTGTGGTGACTCTACATCCCAGAAAAAAAGCAAAACATTCCCAGAACTTTGTTCTGCTAGTTGAAGCAAAGTGCTGGTTTGGCTGAGAGAATGCAGACAGCAGAGAGAAGCAGTGAAGCGGGAGGAAGACAGTAGGCAGGCAGAGCAGACCAGGGGTTCCCACATGGAGGCAGTAGCCATATGTCAGCCTAGCTTAGCACACACTAGGTCTAGAGTATAGTGGAGAGAGGGACTGGAGGCACAGGTCAGTCTGTCTTTGTCGGTCTGTCTCTCTCTCTCTCTGCCGGTCTCTCATCCCTCTCCTTAAAACCCAACAAACAATAATTTATAATAATTTAGTTGTTTGCTTTGAACAAAATTTACCATATAATAGTACATTATCATTATAACATAACAGTTCCAAAGCGTCTCTTTCTCTGTCTCTCTGCCACCCCCGCCTTCTCCCTCGCCCCTTCTCTCCAGATAGGCCTGCGTGTTGGAGAAGGGGGTGGGCTTGGGGATGAAGTGGCGTGGGAAGGGTTAAGTCCAAGCAGGTCCATCTGCTTTCTCATCTGTCCTCTTGGCTGGCTCCTGGCCATGGCCCATCTCCTAATACAGCCTGCAGCCTGACACAAAGCACGGAAACATAACCACAACTGGACTGCAAATATCAAAATCGCAATATTGACTGGTTCAGGTTTTTGCAATTCTTTTCTTTATTAGGGGGAAAGTTTTCCAGATGGCCTTCAAAAAGATATTCCGCTCCTGAGCCACAGCCATGGCTAA